>CAIGRR010277936.1:0-15097 GCA_903798365.1 Fraxinus sp. 1973-6204 | reverse complement strand
ATTTAGAAGGGTCACGATCCATACCCTTTAGAGGATAGTACATTACTATCACTTCTTATTCTCACCGGTGGCAAATCATGATTCAATACATAATGTATTGTGACAGCTACCTTCGTATGATACAAATTTAACTCAGTCATCACAATATCCACAAGCTTAGTATAAGTGCAATTACGATCCAACAAAACCACCAACAATTGGGATCCATTTAGCAAACATACATGTAAATACATCATTTCTGCAGTTTTAAAGATATAATGTCAGGAGTAAAAATGAATTCATGTAGGTCACAATGTAGTACGGGTCACATTGTGAGTTCATGCACGTCATAGAATTATCTACGATATTCTATATGTGATATCAATATAATGAACATCATAGATTTTATTGATTATGCATAGAGATGTTTGCAATTAACGTCACAAATTTATGAAAATATATTACAACTGTAAAAGTCGATCTGATAGTATGACATACCAATGGCAATGGGTATTCTCGGCATTAGCAATGGAAACATGTTTTTTTAATTTTTTGCCACAGATTGGAACCTTCAATTGAAACTACAACCCACTCGAAAACTACGTACAAAAATTGAACTGGGACCGGAGATGATGACCTTCAAATTGTGATCGGATAGCTCAATAGGAAGGAACTCCATTGGGTTGAAGTTGAATTTGTATTTTAGGGACGTGATTTCGTATTTTAGGGAGTCCGTGTATAGAAGGTATGTTTGATCTGAAAAATGATTTGTGCATATTTAATCCCTGATTTATGATTTTTTTCCCTTTATATTTTAAGCTACAAGAAATTACAAGGCTAAGTTTAATACAACGGTTAGCTTTCAAAAGCCGAACAAATTCACATAAATATGATGCCCAATATTATTTGGCATACTTGCCAAATATCAAAAAGTCAATGTTTTTAACGTCTTAATTTTTTATTTTTATTTTTTGCTCTAAATTTATCAACATTCTTTAATTTTTGACAATTCATAAACCTTAAAAGAGCAATCATTAAATTGAAAACCTTCATTTTCAAATTATTTTGAAATTCTCAAGGTCAAATTATCATCTCATATGTTGTTGAATAGACGCTGTCAAAAAAAACATCAAATTTAAAAGACAATTGTCTACAATTTAAGCTACAATGAGAATCCAATTACAAAATTAAGCAGCTTATAACTTTTTGGTGGGAACAAAACTCCAACCTATGATCAAAAGAATTCTCACTAGCTCATGACCGCAATTTCTATAAAAAAAAATATTGATTTTGTTGATGTATGATTCGTCTCCATCTCCGTTCGGGCACGAATTTACGTTAAAAAACGAAATTTTTTTGTGCTTTTTCTATATTTTACATGGAGCATTCTCATATTTTTTTTAATTTTACAAACAATATAATGATAATACCCCTCTCAAATAAAAAAAAATCTTGCAGATCTAGAACCATACAGTAAAATCAAACCGCCATATCTTCTATTCATAGAAAAATCTATATTTACTTACCAGAAAACCTTGTTCCATTAATTTTTTTGTTTGATCTATGACGGAAGCTTCAAACCTCTGCAAAAGAAAACAAAAATAGAGGGTTAGAACCTCTAGCATGGTCAGGATCGAAAAGCTTTGGCGAAATTAAACAACATAGAGACAAAATCGTGGGAAAAAAGAAATAGAAAATGGAGGTTTGATTTTGTGCGGTTGTGTGGAAGATGAAGGAAAGAAGCATGGGATGTTGCTTTGAGAAATGGAGAAAGTCAAAAAAAAAAATGACTAAAAAATGCAATAATGTCATGCTTGAGAAAAAATAAAAGGGATAAAATTGGTATAAAAATATATGATATCAGCATGACAGCCTAATGACGCCCTATAAATAGTGCTGCAACTTTTTTTCTTTTATATATTGTAGGGATATTAATCCTAAGTCTATAGTCAAAATGAGTTTAGAAGAATTGAATGAATTTTGATTATGCCAAACCCTTTTGGATGCACCGCAAATGCTTGTTGCTTTACTCTTAAATGTGGGATGCAAAAATTGGAGTTATATATCATTTCAGTAATTTCATCACTTCATTGACATTCTTGATGTGCGTTTGTGTGTTTATCCACCTTCTTTTTTATTTTATATGAAAATCAAATTGTAAGTTTCAATCTTTCTTCAAAAATGACTTCTACCTCGTGCACTTTATCTTTTGAAGATTGTAAGTTTCAGAGCTCTAATATAGTAGATTTATTTTTGGTATAACCTTAGGATCTTCTATATATCGTTTCAGTGATTAAAAAAAAAGATATGATTTTAAAATAGTAAGCGAAATCGTTGATCCACCGTTTGACCGTATTTTTTGCACAACCACCGAGAGTTGTAATTTACCTTGGTAATATTTTCCAAACAATTTTTGCTGAAACTAATCTTTAAAGGGTTACATAGTTCTACTGCTGGTATTAAAGAGATTTGATATCTATGTACATGTATCAAGTAAATATTAATTTCCAAAATGTCGTTTGTAGTAATCTAGGAATGTGGAACACTTGTACAGAGAAATCCTACAGACATCTGCTTTTGCACAGTTATTCAGATTACTACTTTGTCTACGGTAGGTTTTTTATGTGTCACTGCAAATTTGGTCCAGGGTTTTGCTTTTAAGATTGTGTTGGGAAAAAATATTGTACTCCGCTCTATACTGTATTTCATCAGTAATGTATGCTACTTGCATCCTCCGTATCACTGTGTAAAAAATGTCGGAGGAGAACAAATATTACAAAGACTTCAAAGACAATATTGTCCAATATTTAAGGACACGTTCGACAATAAAAAAGTATGCCATTACTCTGACAAAAATCTGCAGATTAGGCTTAGACTTGTTCGAAGATAGTGGCTCCAAAGACCACAGGGATGAGATATCGATCGACGTTGAGAGTAGCGACTCTAGTGACTAGGCAGTGAATGTCTCGTATGTGCTCCTTGAAACGGTGAATAAAGAAAGTCAATCATGAAGAAGAAAAACGAGAAAAAGAAAAAAAATATATACAAAAATTGTATTATTCCATTGAACGAGCTGCAAATTTCGACGAAGAGGATATGGCCAAAATCAGCAACATAATAATTTCGACTGGCACGGACCCTAAAATATATTTGAAAGAATTGTTTTGGACAAGAAGGCTTGTGAAGAGAATTGAGCTGTAATATTTCACGCATGCATTTTTTATACATAAGCGTAATAGAGAGATGTTTGCGTCGATCGAAGACATGGATGAGAAGTTCGAGTGTATTGAGTACGATTTTAAATAATACAAGAAATTGCACATAAAATGAAATGTGAGTGGCAAACATTTTTTAGTTTTTCCAGTCCGTGTTTTTTGCATAACTTTGTTGTCTTTATGTGCAATTTGAGTTATTTGAGCTAGTGAATGTCTCTGTATAAGTTTTACTGCATAATAAATAGATGTTTGTGGATTTGGAATGCATGCCAAAAAAATCCTCATAGGATTCTCGATAAAGTTTGAAAATATTTTCTGCACAAGCAACATTATCATATTTCAACATTAATCAATCAACTGTATCTTTTTGGTTTACCACTTCAAGCAATTCATCATTATTGGTAAAGACACTTGCTCGGCCATAACAACTATGAAAGGTAAGATTAACAGACACAATGTTCATCTAAAATACACTTTGCTGTAATCAGTATTTCATTTTCAAGTTTAAGCTTTTTCATCATTTTCCAAAGAAGTTATTTTAAAGCTTTTTATGGAAGATTTCAATTTCAATTGTGTTCTTATTTCTGGCTCTGACTCTGATAACGAAGTTAGAAAGGACAAGTATCTGAATAAGCTATGAGTAGCTTCGTTATTGCCAAATCACGAAACGCATCATTAGGAATTATTATCCCAAACAAAGGTATCGTACTAGTAGATTTTCCTTTGCGAGAAACAGTTATATGATCATGTTAGAGGCTATGGAAGGCAGTGCTACTAGGAGTTCCAAATGTACCCACCAATATTGCGACTTTCACACATTCTTTGAGATGAGTATGGTCTCATTAGTGGGCAAAATGTAGACGTTTATGAACAAGTTGGTAAGTTCCTGTGCAGATTAATGCATGAAAAGAGGTATAGACATGTGCAAACGTTATTCAATCATTTGTTGCAAACTGTAGGGCACTACTTCAAAGTTGTTATTGTCGCTGTTATGTTTTCTACACGTCTAACCAAACCAAATCCCAATAATAATCAAGATACAAAGTATCACATGCCAAATGTTGATAAACATCCATTATTCAAGAATTGCATCAGTGCGATTGACGGAACGCACATAAGAATTTGTATTACTACGTGATGAACAAGTGAACTTTATAGGCTATAAAGGAATACCCAGGCAAAATGTGCTAGTGGCAGTGATTTTAATTTATACTTCACATTTGTGCGGTCGGTACCACAGGTAAACACGACGTACGCATCTTAGCCCGTGCTATACACAATACATACATTCATTTTATCTAATCGACTCGAGGTTTATGCATCGACTTGGGTATATGGCACTGTACAAAGGCTCCAATATATTGTATTATTTTCATTAGTTTCATGATGAAATAACAAGTCGTCGGCGTATGTTTCAAACTGCTCATGAGAGGTTAAATTACATGAACTCATCTTGCATAAATACAATTCGGTGTCTAGAAATAGAGATGGAAAATCTTGGATCATATACCAAATTATTCACTTAGATTACAAATCGCAGTTATACTAGCAAAATGGGTATTCACAACTTCATTTGACATTCTAAAGTGGTCAACGTGGCCTTTGCGAGGGTGGAGACCGATCTAGCCGTTGTAGAGGTGGAGCTGCCCAATGAAGATGAAGAAATCGCAATGAAAATGAATGCACCTGAAATGCCATATAGTGAATGAGACTGTCTACACGATTACATAGCACAACAAGAATGGCAATAAGTTTGTATGTCGACATCAAATTTTTCTCATTCGTTGCATTATTGTAGCCTTACAATATTGTTAACTTTTCTTCTAAGCGGTCGACATCACCACCTTCAAACAATTTGATTTGAAAATTTTTCATGAATCATGGAAGAGAGTTGAATACATGCTTAGTAAGTGTTCGAATCATGGGATCACCATGGGGCAACATGTCAATTACTTCTATGCCGGATTGACTCCTTGTTGTTCAAATGTGGACTTATCTTCTAACAGGTCAATCAAGCGGAAGAGAATTCAAGAGGCTTTTGACTTGTTTGAAATTATGAGCGAGTAAAGTGCGATGTGGCCTGATAGAGGTTCCCAAAAGAGAACTAGTGTAGCTCATGAGAGTGTAGCATTTTTCTCTTGTTTTAGCCAAGATCATCTCTCTATCAAAGAAGGTAGATGGGCTTTCTACATCTACCCCTACTTACTATTCTGCCGCGTGGTACAATCTCCTCCAATTTGTGATATATGAGGAGCAAATCACAGAGCTCAAGTTGTCCATTGATGGGCAGTGGGTTTGCATCCAGTGAGCAAGTAACATACGCTTAAAATTTTAAACACCAAAGGTACAATCCATAGGAAGAGGCCATCGCTAAATTGACAACTCATCAATTACAATAACAAGAACACGATGATGCTTCTTTGAAAAATTTGGAACTTCAATTAGGTCAAATAGCCAACCTTCTCTCGAAAAGGCAACTAGGGGTTTTACCTAGAAATACTGAGACAAATCCAAGTGAGAATGTACAAGCTATTACCACAAAAGTGGTATGCAATTGCCCAACATCACAATAACATGCCTAAGGGTTTAATCCGGAAAGGCGCCCGTTGAAGAAAATAGGCTTGTTCAAGAGCCTAATATGAATAGTAAAGCAACCAAGGAAAGTCAATCAGAGCCATCAACCTTAAAGGCTCCAACACCTATTAAGGAATATATAACTCCTATTTCCTTTCCATAAATGCTTCAAGAGCATAAGTTGGATACTTAATTTGACAAATTCTTGAAGTTGTTCAAGAAGCTACACATCAGCATCCTATTTTCTGATACTTCCTCCCAAATTCCAAGTTTTATGAAGGACATTCATTCTAACAAAAGAAAAGTTGAGGAACATGAGATAGTAATGCTAACGGATGAGTGTATTGCTATTATACAAAACAAATTGCTTCCAAAAATCAAAGTTCTAGAGATTTTTAGTATTCAATGCACTATTGGTGATTTGAATTTTAGTAAAGCTTTATGTGATAGTCAAAGTGGACCAATTCATCTTTCCAGTGTACTTTATCGTTCTTGATATGGAGGAAGATCATGATATTCCAATTATCTTGGGAAGACCATTTCTAGCGATTGATCGGGCTTTGATTGATGTGCAATAGGAACAACTTATTTTGAGGGCCTAAGATGAGCGAGTCCCTTTCAATATTTTGAAGGCTATCAAGTACCCTTTGGATACCAATTCATGTTTCTGGGTTGATGCTATTGATCATATGGAGGCCAATTCTCTACATGGGTTTTTTATGGATCCTCTTAAAACATGCATTGCACATTCTTTGAGTATCGAGGAAGGGAATTCCAAAGACCATCTTATTCTTGCAAGAAGGGATTGTATTTTGAAGATTTGAAGAAGAATTCCTCACCACCATTTCCATCTCTTCAATAAGCACCAACACTTGAATTAAAAACTCTCCCATTTCGTTTGAGGTATGTCTATTTGGGATATTCCTTTACACTCCTAGTTATCATTTCTAATTCCTTGAGTGAGTTGGAAGAGGATAAATTACTTTGGGTGTTGAGGGAGCACAAGGAGGCTATTAGTTGGATTATTGCGGATATTCGAGGGATTAGCCCTTCATTATGCATGCACAAGATCCTCATGGAGGATGAATTTAAGCCATCAATGGAGCATCAAAGGTAGTTAAATCTGAATATAAATGAAGTGGTAAAAGCCAAGGTGGTAAAGTGGCTTGATGGGAGTATTTATTTATTTGATCTTAAATAGCACATGGGTGAACCCAGTTCAAGTTGTACTGAAAAAAGATGGTGTCACTATGTAGAAAATGAAGATAATGAGCTTATTCCAGGAAGGTCGGTGACCGGGTGGAGAGTTTGCATTGACTACCGGAAGTTCAATAATACAACAAAGATCATTTTTCTCTCCCTTTTATTGATCAAATTCTTGAGTAGTTGGCACGACATTCTTACTATTTTTTTTTTGGATGGATATTCGGGCTATAATCAAATTCTTATAGCCTTAGAAGATTAAGAGAAGAAAAAATTTACATGCCCATATGGAACGCTTGTGTATAGGAGGGTGTCGTTTGGTCTTTGCAATGTACCCTCTACTTTCCAAATGTGCATGATGACCATCTTCTCCGACATGGTTGAGATTTTTTTTATGGTTTTCATAGATGATTTTTCAATACTTGGGGCCTCACTTGATGAATGCTTAAATAATCTGGATATGGTATTGACAAGATGTAAAGAGACCAATTTTGTACTTAATTGGAAAAAATATCACTTTATGGTTCAAGAAGACGTAGTCCTAGGTCACCGGATTTCACAAAAATGGATTGAGGTCGACAAGGCCAAAATACAAGTCATTAAGAAATTGCCTACATCAACCTCGGCAAAGGGTATAAGGAGCTTCTTGGGACAAGCTGAATTTTATAGGAGGTTTATCAAAAACTTCTCAAAGATCACCAAGCCGTTTTGTTCCTTGCATTAGAAGAACGTTCGTTTTTATTTCTCTCAAGAGTGTCTTCAAGCTTTCAACACTCTTAAAGATAAACACATCATGGCTTCTATTATTTTGGCTCGGGATTAGGACTTTCCTTTTAAGCTCATGTGCAATGCAAGTGATATTGGTGTTGGGACGGTGTTGGGACAAAGGAGAGATAAGATCTTACATGCTATCTACTATGCTAGCCGGACATTAACTGATTCCCAATTGAATTATGCCACTACCGAAAAAGTGATTCAGTAGTAGTATTTGCATTCGACAGATTTAGGTTCTATCTCATTCTTTTGCAAGAATTTGACTTGGAAATTCATGATAAGAGGGGTACCAAGAATCTTGTGGCCAATCACTTGTCAAGACTTGAACAAGTCGAGAAAGTGGTTGATGGGAAGATAAATGAGGTTTTCCAAACGAACAACTCTTGCAAATCAAGCATATTCTCCAAACCACGCATGTACCATGGTATACAGGCTAAATGAGTTTTCTTGCTAGTGGCATCACTCCGTCGAATCTTTCCTACCAACAAAAGAAGAAGGTTTTCTCCGATACCAAGCAATATTTTTGGGAAAATCCTTTTTTATTCAAAAGGAGACCAAATCAAATTATTAAGAGATGTGTGCCAAATGATGAAATGGAAAAATAAAATCCTTGAACAATGTCATCTTCCCTTTATGGTGGTCACTTTGGTGCCATGAAAACCGCATCAAAGGTGCATCAATTGAGTTTTTATTGGCTCACATTGTTTAATGATGTCCACGCACTTGTCTCCAGGTGCGACATGAAATGCTTTTGAATTCTATTTTGGAGGTGGATAATTTTTATGTGTGGGGTATTGATTTCATTACACTCTTGTCTCTAAATGTGATAGATGCCAACGTAGTGGTAATAGCTCCAATCGAAATGAAATGCCGTTGAACTCTATATTGGAGGTAGAAATTTTCGACGTGTGGGGTATTGATTTCATGGGGCCTTTTCCTTTCTCATTTTCAAATCAATATATAGTGTTTTCGGTGGATTATGTGTCAAAGCGGGTAGAAGTGGTGGCTTTGCCCACTAATGGTGCTCGGGTGGTGGTAAACTTTTTAATGAAATAGGTGGTGGTAAACTTTTTAATGAAATATTTTTTTTACGCTATGGCACCCCCAAGCTATTATTATAGAGGCAAACATTTTTGTAATTACCTCTTTGACTCGCTATTGACCAAATATGGAGTGAAGCATCGGGGTGACTATCCCTTATCATCCCTTAACTAGTGGACTAGTAGAGATTTCAAATTGAGAGTTGAAGAAGATTCTTGAGTTGATGGTGAATGTCTCTATAAAAGATTGGTCCAAAAAAATTGGATGATGAATTATGGGCCTACCCCACCACCTCAAAACTCCTATTGGTATGTCTCATCACCGTCTCTTGTTTGGGAAAGCTTGCCACCTCCCGGTTGAACTTGAGCATCAAGCTTATTGGGCGATGAAAGCTATGAGTTTTGATGTCAAATTCGCCGGTGAGAAAAAAAAATTGCTTCAATTGAATGAACTTGATGAACCCCGCCTTGATTCCTATGAAAATGCCCGAATCTACAAAGAAAAGACAAAAGAAGTGGCATGACAAGCACATTGTGAATCGAAAGTTCTTTGTTGGACAAGAATTCTTCTCTACAATTCTCGGCTCCAGTTGTTCCCTAAAAAACTTCGCTCTAGGTGGTCGGGACCTTTCAGTATTGCAAAAAAATTCCAACATGGAGCGGTTGAGCTTTTTCAAGAAGAAAATGGGAACTTTGATGTTGATGGGAAACGATTAAAACCATACTTGGGAGGTGGTTTTTCAAAAGAGAAATCATCCATTCTTTTGCCAACCGTAGTGATCATGCCCAAAAGTCGAGCTAAAGACTTTAAACAAACGCTTGTTGGGAGTCTACCCAATTTTCTTACCCTTATCTTTTTATTTTGACATTTACTTGTGATTAATACTTTCATCATCACCTTTTGAGTGATACCATTTTTTGTAGGTCAAGATCTTCGAAGTCCTAGCCATCCATGGTTCTCAACAAGTTTGGGGATAAATTGTGTACAAGAAGGCCACAAGTCAAAGTTCATTACAAGCATCCTTCAACAATCTTATAATTGGTGAAATTTCTTCAACCCTCTTTACCTCTTTTATATTGTTCTTTTACACATTGAGGACAATGTACAATCTAAGTTGGGAGTGTTGATGAAATATTGTGCTGATTTTGAGGTGATTTCGTTTTGGCATGTTAGATAGCCTTGTCGACTTAGGATGTTTTAATGTTTAAAAGTGTTATTGATTAATGAGCTATGACTAAATATGCTTTATTTTATTTTAAAATTGCTCACACATGCAAGATCCTACATTTGGAAATTATTGATTGATGGAAATGATTGTTGAGTTGGTAGAACTAGGTTTTGAGTTGTGTTTAAATTTCTATAAATCTTACATTTTCTTCTCTTTCACTTAACCATATTTGAGATAAGTTTGGGGTAGTCGAACCGGTGAACGATATTAACTAGAAGTGTGTTAATTCTATGCATGTGATCCCATGTATTGTTGTTATGTTTTTTTAAAAAAAAAAGGACAATGCACTTTTTGAATCTTATGCCTCACTCCATAGCCTTTTTGACTTGAGTTATTAAGTTTGTAGGGGTATCTCAAAATTCGATATCCTTTGGCCTAGAAAATCTAGGGAGTTATTAACCTAAATCTTGCTACACGGGTCAACAAGAAAGCTTAAGGGTGTGAGATCAATCATGGGCTTTAATTGAAAAATCATATAGAAATTGTGCAATTGTATTTAATGTCCGAACTTAGATAACTAATGGGTTTGAATTATTTAGTATAAAATTAAATTTCAAAGTACTTATCTATTGGAGAATCTTTATATGACTAGATGTTGATATTATCGGTTAGACCCAACCAAATTAAAGTGGCAAAAGAAAAGAGTGATTTGTAAACAACCTTTAAATTTACACTCGGAAAAAGAAATTAAGTATCTAGTTGAGGGATGTGAATCTCACGAGTGGGAAAGAAAAGAAATGACCACTAAGGGTTGGGTTGGAAACAGCTTGATAATTCTTTTCCTCCTTTGCAACTTTTTCATAATTTTAATGATGATTGAAAGTGACTATGCACACACAGAGTATCAAACGCTCAATAAGTTTAAATTGTTTTTGTTGGTGTGATTTGGAAGCATATTTGTGAATTGATTACACAATTTTACACTCATGGATACTATGGCAAGCTATCTAATGTGGTTAATCTTTATCGTTTGTTATATGTGTTAGTAAATAGTCTTATTTGGAACGAGCAAGAACTTAAGTTTATAGGCGTTTGATAAGTGTGTTTTTAAACACTTATTGGGCATGTAAAATGAGCTTATTAGTGGTTCAATAGATGAAATTATGCTCACAATTGAATAATATTTGCTTTTAAAGGTGAAAAGACCCAATTGAATAAGATGGAAGCAAAATGAAGAGAAAAATGATGAAAAAATGAACAAAAATGTGAATGTGGGGGACAAAAGTGCATAAGTCTGAAAGTTGAAGGACCTTAGGTGCAACTTATCAAGGGCAAAATTGATATAAAAGTCAAAATTTGAGGATCAAAATGCAATAAACCAAAGTTGAGGGACCTGGAGCATAATTATATGGAGGACTGAAATGCAAAAGGGACCAAAAGGCACCCAGCTCCATGAAAGGTGCTTACCTGCATGCTCTACATGGTTAAGCAGAAGCTGCTCAATAGGCGTGTGCCTCTCCTTATGGTTGGGGCCCAATTTTAATTAAAGCAAAAAGTTTAGGGTCATTTTGGCAAATTGCTAGACATGGTTTTTGGGGTTTTAAAGACTAAATCCATTCACTCTTTAACACTCAAACTCTAAACTAGAAAGAAAAAGGAGGTAAACAAAAGACAGGAAAAATTAAGCAAAAGAAGGGGAATCTTTGAGAAATCAAGACCGAATCATAGAAAGCTTCAAGAATCCAGCTAAGGGGCGGGTTTTATTCTTTGTCTTGTATCTCGCCTTTTATTTTCTAAACTATTGTAACGTATTTTTTTAATCTTCTCAATTTCATAGTTATAAAAATCGGCCCGGCCCGACCGGTAGGCTCGAAAAATCGGCGGTTCGGACCATTGACCAGGCCGGACAGATTAAATTGATAACAATACACTTGACTCGGTAAAAATCAGGCTTTGATCGAGTTAACCAATTATTTACTCAGCCCGGACCCGGCCCGATTAACTGGCTTGATTGAATTTTTTAAATTTTTTTACAAAATTTTTGGGTCCAAGGGAATTTGGACCTCTAAGAAAAACAAAGAGTTTAACTAATGAATCATTTATAGCTTTTATAAAAATAGTCTTTTAAAAAACTTTGATCCAACATTAAACTTTATTTTATAGATCTAAATAATTAGTGAAAAATAGATTAAAAATTTTAATTTTGCTCCTAAAAAAATTTATACTTTATAGATTTTTATGCAATAACCCGTCTGTTGAACCATCGGGTCACTGGTTGAAGCACTTACCCATCGACCCGTTGCATTGTTCGAGTCAGTGTTCGGGTCGAGTCTGACAACAATGCTCAATTTGTGCTACTTTTTAAAAATGGGCTAAATCTTTTGATGTTGAGACGAATGAGAGAGCTTTACCTGGCTATATTAATTTCAATACTTGCTTGTTAATGTATGAATGCTTATATTCTTGTATTTTTACTATTGTGTCTACTACATTATTATTTATGTGGCCACTAAATGATTATGTTAAGTAATTTTTACATCTATTGAGAAATTATTATGCATTTTAGATCGATATGGTAGAAATCCTAGATTCTTGTAGGAGATAAATATATACTCCTAACTTTAGGTGATCGTTTGAATTATTTTCACAAATATCTGATGCTATTGTTTGTGTTTTAATCGACATAAAAATATAGTAGGTTAAACCAATCGATTGAGGTTAGTTCCACTCGAGAAAGGTAATTAGCTAAAATAGGAAATCAGATCTAACATGTTAAGTGAGTAATTTTATTAATTTACGTGTTGAGAAATTGATTAAGCGAGGTTAAGTGAGATCATGAATCCCAACTCATTTATAATCCAAATTTCCATCACTTTCATAATTGCTAGTTCAATGGAACCTTAAAATTATTTTCTTTTCGATTTCAATTTCACTTTCAAATTGTGTAATTAAAAGAAACATTCCCCGAGGGATCGATAGTTGGACTCACAAGTCTAATTTATTACTTGAACGCACTCATGCACTTGCGGTACATAATTTTAGCGAACAGTCCTATTTATAGATTTTTCACGTGTCTCTTCGAATGGTCGCATCTTTTGGTAAAAATTAATTTCAACCATTAGATATGTATGAGAATCGGTAGCTTTCGCCTTGAACCTTCTCTGTTAAGAATCTATAGGACTTACTAGCTAATCGCTAAACGCAACATTTTCAACTGTCGGCTGTTATTGTAAGCCTAAACAATATATCGAACACATTATATCCCATAACAAACTTTAGTTCTCTATTTTGTTCATTGTTTCGGTCCTGGACAATCTTGATTCTTCAAGCGTGCTAGAGAATTCGCCTAAGTAAAATTCTCATAAAATTGGCTAAGTTCGCACTCACATATGTGATATTCAATAAAGAGTACCCTACAATAATTCACTTGTACTGTTTACAAAATATATTCATCATTAAATGCATAGCTTATCTGCATCAAAAAATGGGAAGGAGTTAAAACTACGAAGTGCTTCTCATCAAGTCAATTATAACTAGTTTTCCTATTGAACTTAATCTGTGGGATCTCCGGTCGTCGGTTAGGTTTCCATTAAGTTGACACATTAGTTTAGGTTTTACACTCATTTCCTTCGATGCGTAGTCTATTCACTATCTAAGTAACCAATTTATAAATGGATCTTATAGGTTATTCTTCGATAAAACAAGTGGTATTTTTCTACTTGAAAGCAAATGTCAAATAATATTATGTCTATGATATATATATCGAGACTTACCATTATACACGATATTCTGTGACATTTCATTTGTAGCTAGATATCTGGATCAAATGAAATAACATGCACAAATTGTTACCAACTAGAAAAATTTTCCAAAACTTTGAAGTCATCATGCTTCCTTCTAATTTTATTGAAAACTCTAATTTCTTACGAATCTCAGGTTATATTGAGGAGTTCTATGGAACAACTACTCTCCCAATAATAAAATATATTTACCAATAAATTTTGAATCCTTGCATCGAATATCTAATTGTTAACACCGTGCATATCTTAAATTTAACAAGGTATTCACTACAGTGTAGTTTATCATTTCAAATATTTTTAGAATATCTTTATATTCTAACTAGAATAAAACAACGGCACCCCCACAAGTTCTGGGGTGTATTTGACTTTAATTGAGAATACCTCCCTCCCACATTCTGAGTAAGATCGATCTTAGAAATATATTGTTTGTCCACTCTTTTACCAACAAATGGTAGAATATCTGTACAATAATTCTGAAGTCTCAATTTTTTCACTCAACTTGAAAGAAATGATTATTCAATCATAAGTAATTTGTATCTCACAATCACAACTCCTTGTGATTAACAAATCACCAAGACTTGAATCTACGGATTCTATTATTTAATTAATTAGAATATTAATTCGATTAAATAATAGATGTTGCCATAAATATGCATTGGTTATATATACATTAAAAGTGTTTATGTCCAAAGTTGATTGGACCTAGGGCATAACACTTACAGCTTCCTTCTAACTTTATTGAAAACTCTAATTTCTTATGATTCTCGGATTATATTGAGGATTTCTATGGAACAACTACTCTCTCAATAATAAAATATATTTACCAATAAATTTTGAATCCTTGCATCGAATATCTAATTGTTAACACCGTGCATATCTTAAGTTTAACTTGAATAAAACAACGGCACCCCAACAAGTTCTGGGGTGTATTTGACTTTAATTGAGAATTCCTCCCTCCCACATTCTGAGTAAGATCGATCTTAGAAATATATTGTTTGTCCACTCTTTTACCAACAAATGGTAGAATATCTGTACAATAATTCTGAAGTCTCAATTTTTTCACTCAACTTGAAAGAAATGATTTGATGATTCTCATTGAACTAAGTGATAAATTACTTTTTCTTTCACTATAATTTTCTCCCCATATTTTGGATATATTCGACTCATTTATGCAAGTTATGTGCACTCTCCTATTCTTAGAACTTAGAAGAGTAAATGACACCACCATCTTTGGGTATTTTTGTTTGCCTCAAAAACCTTAAACCCCATTATCCATGGGTCACCCAATGCGCGCATAAGTTTACTACCTTTTTAACTCAGTCAGGTAGTAGGGCTGCCCTAAG
>CAIGRR010277922.1:0-13275 GCA_903798365.1 Fraxinus sp. 1973-6204 | reverse complement strand
ACATCACATCAATACTTTTTTCTTCTTTTTCAACCACACATTTCCCATCATATTACTATTCAAAATCAATTCTTCCTCCAAAAAATCTAAACCAAACAAGCTCTAGGTCTCCTGCGGAATTGAGTCTAGAACTTTCGTCTTACGAAAACAACTTTATCAGAAGTATCACTCTATGTTACTTGGCTCCTGTTTGGTTTGGCTAAAAATCAAATTTGTAGTAGATTTTAATTAAAGTTAATGAAATATGTATTTGAAAAATGAGTTAATTTAATCAATGGTCACATAATTTTACTATAGATTACTACTTGATCACCGAAATTTAAAATGATATCATATGCTCATTGAACTTTGCTATAGATGAGCAACGAATAACCTTTTAAACTTCAGTGAACAAGTAATAACTTATAAAAAAAAGCCTTCGGGGCATAGTTCAATGGTGCACATGACAGGAGTGGGGTAGTTTCAGTTGAGCTGACAGCCGCAGTGTGAGAGTTCGATTCCTTCATCTAACAAAGTTTGAAGTTGGACTCATTGTGGGCAGCAGTATGACAGCTCTTGTACCCTGGCCTGTCGAAGCACATCCCGCGATTTACCTCCTCCACAATGCTCTAGAAGCGGGGTGGGGCGCCCTCAAGGTTGGGATTCAACCTTTGAGAATGGCTTTAAAAATGAGTTTCGAAAAAATGGAGGCTAAACGAGAATTTAAGTTATTGATATTAAATCTAAATGACTAATATTTTACTATACCGTGCATTCATGCACATTTCACGCAGCTTGAAGGTGAAAACTTCTAAAGTGAAAAGCGTTGCTTAATCAATGCAATCACTGCAGATTCCAATTTCCTCTCCGAAACTTGTATATAAACCCTCTCTTGGTTACCTTGATGATACACACCACAAACCAAACATTTCCCTTTTCTCTCTAGAATTTCACAAGACCCACCTTTTTTTTTCCTCATTATGGCTCCAANTGAAACTTGTATATAAACCCTCTCTTGGTTACCTTGATGATACACACCACAAACCAAACATTTCCCTTTTCTCTCTAGAATTTCACAAGACCCACCTTTTTTTTTCCTCATTATGGCTCCAAGTTTGAGCAAAATTTCTCCAGAATCATTGGGGCCAATTGATTGTGTAAAACCATCATCAATTACTCTTGAAGGTTCCCAATTTCTTGCCAATGGCCATCCAATTCTCACTCGAGTCCCACCCAACATTATTTCCACACCATCTCCGTTCCTTTCCAAAGACTCGACGACTAACACTGTCGGCTGCTTTGTCGGCTTCGACTCCTACGAGTCGAGAAGCCGACATGTTCTGCCCATTGGGAAGCTCAAGAACATAAGATTCATGAGCATATTTAGGTTCAAAGTTTGGTGGACAACTCATTGGGTTGGCAATAGTGGGAAAGATGTAGAACAAGAAACACAGTTGATGATTCTTGATAGATCTGACTATGGGAGGCCTTATGTTTTGCTACTTCCACTCATTGAAGGACCCTTTAGGGCTTCACTCGAAGCTGGTGTGTACGATGATGACGTGGACATCTGTGTGGAAAGTGGGTCCACAAAAGTCTGCGGCCGTAGATATAGGAGCTGTATGTATATGCATGTAGGTTTTGATCCATACAATTTGATCAAAGACGCCATGCAAGTCATTAGGGTCCACTTGGGTACATTTAAACTTTTGGAGGAAAAGTGCCCTCCAACTATAGTAGACAAATTTGGTTGGTGTACATGGGATGCATTTTATCTTAAGGTAAGATTTGTGCTCTTTCTCTAGCAAATTAAAATTTTAAACGAGATGTTAAACACAATATTAAAGCAGGGCAAAAGATTTGAGTTCAAGGCTCGTCATTCCCTATTTAAGAAAATTGTGCACACATGTCAAAGAAGATTAAAAATCAATGACTCCTCTCTAAAAGCTTTTGGCCATGATTATGATATGAAATCCTTCCTTGAAATATGCTGCTGATAATAATGAATCATTTGACAGGTACACCCACAGGGGGTGTGGGATGGGGTCAAGGCCCTAGCAGAGGGGGGATGCCCTCCAGGTTTAGTCCTTATAGATGATGGATGGCAATCAATATCCCATGATGACGATGATCCCAATCAAGAAGGCATGAATAGAACATCAGCTGGTGAACAAATGCCATGTAGGCTAATAAAATTC
Source organism: Fraxinus sp. 1973-6204 (assembly GCA_903798365.1). Lineage (NCBI taxonomy): Eukaryota > Viridiplantae > Streptophyta > Magnoliopsida > Lamiales > Oleaceae > Fraxinus > Fraxinus sp. 1973-6204. The sequence goes on along the minus strand of CAIGRR010277922.1, from coordinate 11,098 downwards.
CAAGAAAATCACAAATTTAGAGACTATAAAAGTCCCAAAATGCCTTTCAATAAGGGTATGGGTGCCTTTGTTAGAGAACTTAAGGAAGAATTCAAAACCATAGAGAGTGTGTATGTATGGCATGCATTATGTGGATATTGGGGTGGGATTAGGCCTAATGTCCCATGTATGCCAGAATCTATGGTTATTAATCCTAGGTTGTCTGAGGGTTTGCAGATGACAATGGAAGATCTTGCTGTAGACAAAATTGTCAAAAATGGAGTTGGGCTTGTCCCACCAGATAAGGTGTACCAAATGTTTGAAGGTTTGCACTCTCATTTGGAATCAGTTGGAATTGATGGTGTCAAGGTGGATGTTATACATGTAACTTCCCTCAAAACTCTTGGCCTAAATTTTGGAAGATTATTTGTGCTAAAAATATTAAATTCCATTTTTTGTCTAAAGTAACTCAACTGTGCAGTTGCTGGAGATGCTATCAGAAGATTTTGGGGGGCGAGTAGAGTTGGCAAAAGCTTACTATAAAGCGTTAACAGCTTCGGTGAGGAAACATTTCAATGGAAATGGTGTTATTGCAAGCATGGAACACTGCAATGACTTCATGTTTCTTGGAACAGAAGCCATAGCTCTTGGACGTGTTGGTATGTTCAAAAAAATATTCTTGCTTTTTATATGATCTTTAAAGTCCAATCAACTTCACACCTCTAACACTAAATGTGGTATCTTGGCACGTACAGGGGACGATTTCTGGTGCACTGATCCCTCGGGCGATCCAAACGGGACCTTTTGGCTACAAGGTTGTCACATGGTACATTGTTCCTACAATAGCTTATGGATGGGAAACTTCATACAACCGGATTGGGACATGTTTCAGTCTACTCATCCATGTGCAGAATTTCATGCTGCCTCAAGAGCCGTTTCTGGAGGGCCAATTTATATAAGTGACTCAGTTGGAAAACATAATTTTCAATTGCTTAAGAGCCTGGTTTTGCCTGACGGATCCGTATTGAGATGCCAACATTATGCTCTCCCAACAAGAGATTGCCTGTTTGAAGATCCATTGCATGATGGCAAAACTGTGCTCAAAATCTGGAACCTCAACAAGGTAACCCTTCTTTAATCTAGTCCAATCCAGTATACCAAAATTTACATGGCTTAATTTTTTTTGTCATTTTGGGTTGCTATCTTAATTTTTTATGTCATTTGGGGTTGCATTTTCACCAGTTCACAGGAGTTCTTGGAGCGTTCAACTGTCAAGGAGGTGGATGGTGCCCTGTGTCCAGGAGAAACAAAAGTGCTAGTGAATTTTCAGTCAATTTGACTTGTTTGGTAACTCCAAAAGACATAGAATGGGGACATGGTAGAAATCCAATTTCCTTAAAAGGAACAGAAATATTTGCCGTTTACAAGTACAAGGAGGGAAAATTAAGGCTCCTGAAGACATCAGAAAACCTCGAAATAGCCCTTGATCCGTTCGACTACGAGCTTTTCGTCGTTTCTCCAGTGAAAGTTTTATCAAGAAAATTGGTGCAATATGCCCCTATTGGATTAGTCAACATGCTTAATTCCGGGGGTGCGATTCAGTCACTTGGGTGTGATCATGACGAAGGTATAGTTCGAGCTGGTGTTAAGGGCAGTGGAGAAATGAGGATTTTTGCATCTGAAAAGCCTCAATCTTGCACCATTAATGGATTAAGTGTTGATTTTAGTTACAATGATCATGTTGTTGAGGTTCAAGTTCCATGGCCTGATTCATCAGATTTATCTGTGATCGAATATGTATTCTGAAGTTCATAGGAACTTAGGCCAATTTCCAAGAATTTTATCTTGAAAATCTTGATATGTGTATGCGAAGAGAGTCAAATGTTTCTCTACAAGAAATGAGTAGAGTAAATTCAAAGATTATTGAATAATCAAATGAATGCGAAAGAGCTTTCAATTTTGAAATTTATTTATTTTTTTGGAGGGTGTGGTTAAAAAATAGAACAAAATCTTGAATTTACGTGAAATAATGGGGGATGTATGATTGAAAATGAGTTACGAAAAAATGGGAAGAACAAGGGCAAAATAACTCCATTTTAATTTGATTTCAAACACACATATTTCTCTAAAGAAGTAAATGCAACATTATTACACCAAAGTAACATATGAACCAGGAATTATTACTCAAACAGAGAACCGACTGGATTGGACAGCCTAACACGCACTTAGTGGCCAATGTCATACATATTCTAAGGTCTCATTACTTCTTGAGTCTTCTGGCCGGTCTCCCTTGCCTTGTGTCCTAGGTGCCCTGCCGTCTCTTGAACGTGCAGCTTCGCCCGCTCCAATTGCTCCGGCATACTTCCACTCATTCGTCTCGTGTAGTTGATGAGCCAAGAGAGTGAAGAAAGTGCAGTTATCCCAAATGCTCCCGATGTCAAGAACCCAACCAACGCCAAGCAGATAGTGAGCACAGCCGGGACCAAAACCGGGCTGAAAACCACGAGCAGTGGTGTCGTGAGAGCAAGCCCGATAAGGGAGCCGGCTAGAGTCAGACCAGCAAGGCAAAGGAGAACGCCGCCTACTGGTAAAAGAGTGACCACCGCCAAGACTTGTGAGGTTGAAGGACGACCCTGACCCTGACCCTTCTCTGTCTGGTGGTGCTGCTGGTAATCCGCCATTGACACGGTGGTTAAATGAGATAAGCTAGCTAGATTTGTGTATATAAGAGAATTGATTGTAGAGAGTGGAGCGGTGGAGTGTATATAAAGAGAGAAGAATGGTGACGCGTGGAATGAGTGAAGACAGATGTTTGTGTAAGGTATTTGCATGGATATATGACTCGATATGTTGTTGAAAGTATTGTTTTTTTCTTGCTTTCCCAAGGTTAGTTTTGTCTTTTTCTCCCTCCGAAGATTTCAAAAGCAAATAGAGCACAAGCTAGGCAGAGTTTGGGCCAAGACAAACTGACGTCTGAAGAGCAAATTTGGACCAACAAAGAGCTCTGGAGCAGGTCTAAACACATTCCCAAACCAACTTAAAAGGGCTTCTTTCTGGTCCTCTGGGAAAAAAAAAAGGCACTTTAACTTCAGGACAAAATTTTAGGCCCAAATATACAAATCAAGAACTTGGTTGAGTTCACTGGTAAATGGGCTTAGGACATCACGCAGATGTCCTAATTAAACGTGTCCTAAAACACAAGATGGGCAAATTAGCAGTTGAAAGGATGGCAAATTAAATCCAACAAATTATTGAAGAGAATGTTGGTAGTAGGGAACTCCACCTACTATGATATCATGTTGAACTCACCTCCTCCAAAAGTTAAGCTTTTAAACAAGGTGAACATATCATAGTGCGATGTCTACTCCCATTTCATGAACAACTTCCTCGACATTCCTCAACATATCTGACAATATCATAGTATTCCGAAGTACTAACTACTAAATTTGGCTCATCTATCCCAAAAAACACACGAACTCACCTCATAAACATTGTCTATCTTAGAATAAGCATTAACAAGTGCACTATCGCAAATAAATTCCATTCTTAAACCGGAACAATCACTTTCCTATGAACTGCCCTCAAACGCTCTATATTCCTCCATTCAGAACATGCATGCAAAATGCAAGCCAATGTGAAGTTGTCAGGCTCTGTTTCTCAAATCAGCACGCGCTTATAACAGCATAAATACATCAGAAAATCTGAGCCAGTGCATAAGCTCTAATTGTGGAGTTCCACAGATAAATGCTCCGTTGAGGGCTTTCTATCAAATAGGCTGCTAGAACATACTACGAGGTCATTGTTTATTGCACAGAATCTTACAATTTTGGTTGCATAAACTGGATCACAAGAAAGGTTATTTTGGATTACGAGTGCGTCAAAATCTTGGCTCTTGGAACAAATATGTGATAATCCTTTACACGGAAATTAAGGGAACCCATAATGGAGTGTTTGCTACATTGAAATGTACAATACTATGGAGTATTAAAAAATGAAAAAGAAAATAAATTTTATAACCATTGTCCATGAAATGTTGACAAGTACTGCATACCAAAAACATGCCGCCAATGTGTTTTTTCAAGGGGACTACTAACCAAAAACTGAATTTAATTTTATACATAATTTTTTTTTTACCCCAATTTAGTACACCAGTGATGACAGCATGCAATAGTAAGTCTGTCTGTCTTCATCTCCGGGAAAACTTGGACCACAAGTAAACAATGAAGAAACACAAAAGCGCAAAAAGAACAACGTGCATTACATGATTTGATCCTTCTCTGATGATGCTTTTGTTGAGTCTCCTCATGTTGTTTTTGACCCCTGCCTGAGCTTTGATCATTGTCATTTGCTGTACAGGCAAAATAATCAGGGGAGACCATTTTATTATGACAAAACAATCCAAAACTATTATACATCTAATATTATATTAGTCAAGGATGATAAATACAATAAAACAATAGCAAATAATATCAACCAACAAAAGAAATCACATACTGATAAATGAGAACCTTGTATAGAAGAAGGGATATTATTTCCATTCTATGACTTCTTCCTGTTATCATATCAATGTCCATTGGTTCTAGCCCATAAAACTATGGAATTTCTATTTTCCAAACGACAAAGTAAACCCTTAGTTGCATTTCCTAGGTATAAATGTACTTGATAAATAAAGTTTACGAAAACGGGTGCTGAAAGGGCATAACCCTTGCGCTACGGAAAATTATCAGCAACAAGAACAAGTCAAGCACGAAAAACAAATCCTCTTCCAAGAAAATAAAGTGTGTCATCACATATAAAAACGATTTTATAAATAAAATCCAAAACAAGCTCATAGTAATCCCCAGGTAGCATTTTACGTTTTCCCACTTCAAGGAATTTCATTCTGCACCGTCTAGTTCGCAAAATTTGTTGGATTCATTTGTTTTTGACTTGATTCTGCCTTCATTCATCTAGTTTTTTAATCTGTTGGTACTGTAAGAAGTTATTTTTTTATGGAAAAGGATAACCTAATCAAGTTGATTATGGGAACAGGAGTCATCAAGTATAGCATTAACAAACTATATTAGTACTTGAAATTTGAAAACCGGTATGATCATTCATTATTTTTCACCATAGATGTCTTAACAAGTTGGATCAAATTCAATCCAAAATGGAAAGGAAAAAAAAATCTCGTGAATTGTAGCAGTAAAAAATTATCTCTACATAAAACATAAAGTAAAAATGGTCAATAATGATATTGCTACCACACAATCCACAGAAAAATCCAGCAATCAAATGAAGCAAAAGTTCAATTCAAACTCAGGGAGTGTGTAGTAGATAAAATACCAGCTGATTAAGGAAATCATTCTGGAACTTTGCTTCTGACTCAATCTCTTGAGCTACCTGCAATACTGTTTGTGTAAACGAGAGTCCAGAAAGATAGATAGACAAAATTTAACATGGCGCCGAAAATACCACATGAACTCACTGTGCTCATGTGTGTTAGCAACAAGTTGCATATTGAGTGAAAGCTAAGTGTTCCAAAATAATGGAGTGAAAAAAAGAAAACCTAGTCAGTAATACATTCATATACATGTTTAAAAAATCCTTAAATTAAGCAACCTTATCATATAATATTAAACAATCCACAAAATAAGAAACATAATCATATAGTAGCAAATTAGCAATGTCATTAAGAATAATAGCAATATCAATAAGGTGGAAACCAAGGAAAAAATTAACTTCTAGAAGAGAAGCAACCCAAGTTATCATCAGATTTACCAATGGGCAGGGTAAATCACAATAACACAGGTAGGCAGCATCTAATGGACTTAACTGTGAATAAGCCGGGAAAGAAGATAACTTAGTTACCTCACCTCACTTTACCATTAATAATTTCCCTTGACCCCTCATTTTTCCTTGCACTTCGTAAGTTAAAATAAAGGAAATTCAAAGCCCACAAGATCTTGCATCCAATTTCTAGAACAATGCATTTATACTATACGTAAGCCAATAGCAAGTTTTGAAGTCTCGCGTGACTTTTTATACCTGAAATCCCATTCTCCTTATAATATCCTATCTTCGACCACCCACCCACTCAACTCTTTCCCCTTTCTTGTTTTCATGCAAGATACATATACTAAAACTGTTTTCATAATAGAAATCATGCAATGTGTCATAGAATCAGAATCATTCGCAACAACAATATGCTGTGTGATCCATTCTGTTTACAGGGAAGGACACACAAAAATTCCAGAAATGATTTAGAAGATATTATACTCGTCTTTGATCTAAAATTCTGGGAATAAGGCTTGGAACAACAACTTTATTTCATTTTGCCAAATTCATAATGAATTCTTCCTTGAGAAAAACATGTGATCATGTGATATCATGCGCCACAAAATCTATCTCAGAAGCTTCATGTGTATTAAAACACTATCCTTAGATTGGTCACCATAATGATGCTCTCACCAACATTTGCTGCTTAAAATTAGACCTAGCATTAATTAGAGAGCTTTCGGGTTTTTTTGGCACTTCTATGAATCCTGTGTTTTTAGTTTAACAAGCCATGAGGATTCCCGGTAATAAGTGATTTTTTTAGTTCATGCGCAAAGAGCTGGATTTCGTAAATACCATGACGTATATATACAGATGTTAAGATCACTGGTTACTGGTATGATTAATCAATTCTACTATAAGATGATCACTGTGGTAAACCAATTGCAGAGAATTTTCCAATTACAGACATATTTTTTGACATCAAGTCGCAATTTTAACAGAGTTAATACACGTTCACATAGGCATAGGCATATATTTATGCCTTCATCCCACGCAGTTAGGCAAATACCACGCAAACATGCGTATACATTCATAATTAGGAACATACATACACATACACCCACACAGAAATTTCATGCACTTAAAAAAACACCTTACATCTCTGAGTTGTCGAACTTGCTTGCGAAGACCGGTGACTTCCTCATCGAAGTCGGCATGAATCGGATCAATTCGCAACTGAATTTCATCAGAATTACCACCCACTGCTGCTGGCCTCGTGCTTAATCCTTGTCTGTTTCAATTATTAACATTAATAAAGAATAGTAAAAATAATTCTCAAATAGATAAAATTAATTTGATGAAATACCTCGATCTGTACGAAGCAGCCATTGATTGAGCCCGAAATTATGAAATTGTGAAAACTGAAAAATAAGGAGAAGTTTTGTGTGAATTAAGAACAGCAAAATAGGGATTGAGCCCGAAATTATGAAATTGTGAAAACTGATAAATAAGGAGAAGATTATAGGGGTTTACAATTGTTAAATGGTTGGGGTTATTTTTGAATTACCCTTTTTCGTAGGCAAGTAAACAACCGAGGGCTACAAGAGCGCGTTGTACTTTTTAAACATGAAATGAAATGTAAAACAATAAAATAAGAAAAGTTAGTTGAAATAAAAGATAAAGAAAAATAATAATTATTTTTTGAAAGTAGTAAAATTAGTGTAAAATATAAAGAATTTGTTGAAGTATTTCAAAATTTTAACTCTTTAAATTTATATATGCTCTCCCGATGATAGAATGTACTCTTTAAAAATGAAGAGTCTCTCGAAGATGCTCTAAGCATTAGTGATCCAACTTTTCATATTTTGCCATAGAATTATTATGTCCTAGTTTGGCCCCCATTTTTTTTTTTCATAAATTACATTAATTTTTTCTCTCTTCATTTCAAACATACATTCATCAAATAAAATAATATTACACACAAATCAAAAACTTTTCATTACTTTTCTATCTCACATTCTCCCATCAATCACTATTTCAAAAATTTTCTAACACCCCATATTGAGGGCCAAACAAGGGCAATATTGTTACAAATGAGTCACTATACTTTGAATGCCCCCATTCCCAACTAGCAAAAAGTCGAAGTTGACTCGTTTTAAAAACGAGCACGCGTTACAGGCCTACTGTGAAACTTGAGTTGCTTCACTTTGAGATTGAGCCCCTGTTTGGACCACATTAAAATTTTCATTCTCATTCTTCTACTTATTTTCAACCACACATTCTTCAATAAAATAATATTTTCCATCGTATCAATAATTTTTCCTTCATTTTTCAACCACGCATTCTCCATCAATCTACTATTACAAAATTCATTATTCCAAAATAATGTGGTTCAAACACACCCTGATGAGTACTCAGTATTTTATTTTAATTTAGAATTTCCTATAAGAAATGATGACATGACTTGAAAAGAATCGTGTGTACGTTTTTTTTTAATCTGACATGTCAATGACGCAACTTCTTGAAACTCTTTTCATAGCATAACTTATCCAATTTGTGACACGACGTAACTTCTTGAAACTTTTTTCATAGCATAATTTATCCAATTTGTGACCTCAATAATCCAACAATATTCAATTAGCAAGATTTCAACGATGGGAATCGAGCTTATTTGCTCTAGAGAGTTTTCCGTAACTTTACTCTTTTGTTCGATCGTCACAATTTGGTAAATTGGAGAATTTTGCTTAGAATAAAAACATGCCGTAACTAAATGCTTGATAATATTAGGTTCTAATTTATATATAATTTATCATCTGACTTTTGAATGTTTAAAGAGCGTTTCTTAAAATTGAAATGGTGTACCGTAACATCTTAAAATGTATTGTTCCCGGATGTGGAAATTAGTAGTTGCCCATCCTTTGAGGCAATTGTTTTAATATTTGATGAAGGCCCAATTTCGAGCCTTGGTACCATTAAATCCCGACATTGCCTCAGGGGCACATCCCAACTGGCAAAGGACGGGGCTTTTAAGTTGCTGGTAGTTTAGAGGTCGCGGATTCGATTTGTGTGACTCTCGGAAGACAGACTCTCTTCTGAAAGGCATGAGTTCTCCTAGAAGGCAAGGTGCAATATGTGTTAACTCGCTCGACACTTTGACAGATCAATGTGGGAGGGGAGGGGAGGGGAGGGGGCCCTGGCCAATTTGGAGCACATCCTGCGGTTTACCTGGTATGCGTTTCGAGGAGCCAAGACGTAGACCTCAGAATTAGTCGTCGAAGATGAACACCTGAATTCCAAAAAAAAAAATCCCGACATCTCTTTGCAGACAAAAATGTTAAAAAATATAGTCACTTATGTTGCCAGGTGCTAGGTACTAGGTGGTATTACAACTTGATTCTGGATAAGTATGGTAAGGTGGGTTCTGTATACAAACCTATTAATATGTGGATCTTATGTCCAACTAACATATTAATTAATTAGGTGGTAATTAATTTGTATCACGAGGTCATTTAGCGATGGCAAAAAAATTCATCGACTAGGGCTGGATCTGTAAAAAACTCGAGCCGGCCCTACTCGGGCTCGATGGAACCGATCCGAAGCTTGGGCCGAGCCCCATTTTGGGGCGTTAGCCCAAGCCCCGGCCTACCCGTGGCACGGGCCGAAATGGCCCATATGAGCAGCATTTAAAAAAAATAAAAATAAAAAATTATAAAGGCTGCCTGCTGTGCACAGGCAGCCTGCACGCAGGCAGCTAAAAAATAGCTGCCTGCGTGCATTCATTAAATTTTTTTTTTAATATATATATAAAAAATGAATTTGGAGCTCAATAAAAGGAAAATAAGTAATAACTCAAAGGTTATCAACATAACTTATAGAAACCAATAAAGATTAGTATATCATTAAATGAAAATTGTAAAATTTACGGTAGCCTCATAATATTTCGAATATAAATAAAAAAAAACCCGATCCGGCTCGGGTCGAGTGGAAATTTTTTTGGTCGGGCAAAGCTCGAGGTTCGGCCTAAAAAAGCTGGAGCCGAGCCCGAGCTTTTTTTTCGGCTCGGCTCGTTGCAATAGTAATATAGTATAATCAGTCTTTATTTGAGCCACATTATTTTTTTCATTCTCATTTTTCTTTTCATTTGTAATCACATATTTTCAATAAAATAATATTTTCATCACATCAATAACTTTTTCTTCTCTTTCAACCACATATTCATCGTCATATCAAATAAAAAAATGCACTATTGGACTCAAAATGTGCACGGGGCTGACAGGTTGCAAAATTTATCTTCAAGAGAACTCAAAGATTTTTTCATAATTATATTCTATTCTATTCTATCTGTTGTTTTGATTGTCAATTCGGAGCAATTTGGAGAAAGAAACGGCCCAACCCCGGTGGGCCCACCAATATGAACAGAAGAATAATGGCTAGGTTCATAAACTTTGTATGACCAAACGATATGACTAATCGTGTGGGCCATATAATTAAAACACGCCGCAAAACCGCCCAATCAAACTCAATCGATTTTAACGCCCAGCCACGTGGCAAACCCTATTAACGGCCCAACTAGTGATGTCACTAATACCCTACTTGAGTCGGCTACGCATCCCACTCTTCCTTTCCGCTAAAGAAATTCTAAATCAAAGGCCATGTTTGGTTTGAGCAATTTAAAAATGACGTAAAAAATGATATTTTTGGTTCCCTCCATATTTCTGTTAGTTCATTGTTGACATTCAAATCTCTACTATCTCATTTGCTTATGCATTACGTGCACAATTCGACATCATTAACTTGCGAAAACCATTGATAAATTGGGGTTTTGACGTCTGTTTGCACTTCAACAAGTCGATGAAAATATGTAATTGAATAGGGTTTCATTTTTCATATATTTTCTTGACTCTACATGAAGTATTTATAAGAAAATAAATTGGTAGGTATTTTTGACTTTACATTACCATTTGAACACAATATAGATTTCACGTGATTCGATCGTTATAGTTTGACCATGTTTGATTATTTTTCTCTTATGATGACTTTCTCACATATACTATGCCACGACGTGAAAAATCTTCGAATGTCACCTATACCTCCAAGTAAGACATATATTACTGGGTGGCTAATTATTGCATGATTTGACAATTCATGAGCCTCATTAGCGTTATATTAGCGTAAAAAACTTGTTTGTCTAATTTTTTTTTTTACGTAAGAACCCACAACCACTACCAATGAGTGCGCATTGGGTAAAAATCGTTCTATGTACAGTAGTCCGCAAATCATACATGAAAGATAAACCGCACTAGACAAGCTAGGTGCGACGGGCTCGACCGAGGAAGTGTTGACAGAGAATTCGAACTCGTAA
>CAIGRR010277899.1:0-10532 GCA_903798365.1 Fraxinus sp. 1973-6204 | reverse complement strand
TTTTTTTTTTTTTTGGATAATTTGTGTTAAAAATAAGAAATTTTTTATCGATTTACATATAACATTATTTTATTGGAGAATAAGTGGTTAAAAATGAGTTTTTTTAAAATAATTTTTTGATAAAATGGGGATCAAATAAGGGCTAAAAGAATAGAGTGCCAAAATTTTATTATGTGGCCGGTTATAGTTAATTTTTGATCAACAAAAAAAGCTATTTCTATACTAACTACCACATTTTTATTTCACTCAGTCAATCCCATACAATTTAAATGCATACTCAAAATATATTAATGTTTTGAATGGTATTTTTTTTTTTTTTTGGATAATTTGTGTTAAAAATAAGAAAATTTTTATCGATTTACATATAAAATTATTTTATTGGAGAATAAGTAGTTAAAAATGAGTTTTTTAAAAATAATTTTTTGATCAAATAAGGGCTAAAAGAATAGAGTGCCAAAATTTTATTATGTGGCCGGTTATAGTTAATTTTTGATCAACAACAAATGCTATTTCTATACTAACTACCATATTTTTATTTCACTCAGTCAATCCCAAAAAATTTAAATGCATACTCAAAATATAATGCACTAGTTAGAGATATAAATAAATCATATTATTTATTCAATAACATTCGAGATGTTTATATATTATTAGTGGAAAATTCTAATACTTTTGAGCAGGTATTTCGACAAATATTACTCAAGTGAGTTAGTTTTATATTTGGGAAGTGCTATATCAACATAGGGGGTCCCTCCCCCTTCAATAGGGGCACCATGTGTCCATTATGGACACCATTATGGTGTCCCCTATGTACTCCTTTATATTTTATAAAGCTGAACAAACATGGTCAAAGACAAGGAATTTTTCCAAGGAATGAAGTGGCAGATATTAATTGACAGATTTTCCTTAAAGAAAAAAATGCTAACTGTATTTAGGGATGGGCATGGATTATGTTGGGTCGATTTTTGCCTAAACCAAAACCCAGCTCAATAAGATCGGTTTGATCATAATTTAACACAACCCAACCCGACCCAACCCAATCAAGTATCAGTCGGGTTGGGTTGGTGGTTTGGGACAATTTGTCAACACAGATTAAAGTGAGCGGGTCGTATTCATGACTTCTCGTGTATCGCGTTTGCNTGGGTCGATTTTTGCCTAAACCAAAACCCAGCTCAATAAGATCGGTTTGATCATAATTTAACACAACCCAACCCGACCCAACCCAATCAAGTATCAGTCGGGTTGGGTTGGTGGTTTGGGACAATTTGTCAACACAGATTAAAGTGAGCGGGTCGTATTCATGACTTCTCGTGTATCGCGTTTGCGTATATAGAACCTAGTTAATTAGTAGTATATAATTTGTGTATAGTTTCCTCAAACTTTTGAACTATTGCACAAAATTTCTCCAATAAGAACTGACATTTTAATCTAGATTTTTCTGAATATTATAGCTCTTGGAGGTTGTGTGAAGAAACAGAGTGACTCAATTTCGTCCAAACTACATCATAACACTTGTGAATTTAATAAATATGTCGGGTTGGATTGGACATGTTTATTCAATTTTCATGACTTAACCCATAACTGACCCAACACAATCCGCATACACAACAAAACTCACCTTATTTGTGTAAAAACAACAGAAAAAGATCCAAACTAATCGGGTTGGTTTGGTTTTGATGAGTTCGGTCCTCCCTTAACTGTATCTGAATTCTTGTCATTGAATTGAATCTATTCTTGTAGCAATATTGTTTATATTTTACCGACACGTCGAGAGAGTTGGCCCATGTCAGCTGCCGGTCCACAAGCCATGCGTCCGGTACGACTCACATCATAACCTATTAAAGCCATACTGCCAAGGGCGCTCATAAATTGTAAGGGGTATGCAGTTAATGCAAACGCAGTTGTCTTCTTCTAATTCTCAACGTGATTCCAAAAGATTGCAATTTCAACTTTAAAATCTCTGTCCTTTTCAACTTTTCAACTCTTCCTTTTTGTTGGTTCCCAACTCGCTACTTTTTGTTTCCAAAACGTGAAAAATACCAAGAATAGACCGATATCTCGACCGCATTCTATGTAGTCATATCTAAGTGGTATAATATTAACATTTGATGGATATACGCTCAAATCTAAAATTGATCTACGTATTTTTTTTTTTTTCTATTTTTCTTAAAAGAAAACAAAATCACATCTATATTTAAATAAAAAATATAAATTTTGTTGACTCAACATGTCAAATTGAGTTTTATACAATGATAATTTTTTTCTCAGTCGCATCAGCTTGATGTAGTACATGTTAAATTGCATGGGGGACGATTTGATTTTTTTTTTTTTTTAAAGATATTGTTCATTTCGCTTGTGTGACAATTTTTTTGAGCAATTCATAGAAGCGAGATGCTTTTATACCCGATAGGATGGAGTGATAATGATCGATCCGTCTCATACCCGCCCAATGCAATTCCTACTTAATTTCAAGCTTTGAGCTTGATAGTGTATGAAAATTGTGCATAGTAATCAATATATTTTGTAATTTGGGACAAAAAAATAAAGACTTGATAAAGTTTCTACAACATTGTCCCTTTTCCACAAGAAGCCAACAAGTCATTTTCCTAGTTTGGCCACAACATATCCTACTGGTTCTTGTCCATAGTACTAGAACTTCAAAGGCTAAAAGGAGGGGCCAGAGGTCTTTCCCTATCCACTAGGAAATCTTCACGCCTCCTGCAAAACCATGGGCGGCTTTCCAAATACCAAAAGAAAGCGCTTGTTGTTTCTTTGATAATTTTTCTTCTTTAACGAACTATTTGAACCCGCTACAAGTTCTTAAAGTGAAAATGAATAAATCAAACATTGAAACATTTTCACAAAATTCTTCGATTTTGAGTATGCTAAACTTTGCCCTTCAACTCAATTTCGAAAATTCGAAAGTAATTGAGAGTGAAGAAATCGATAGATGAAAGCATGTTTGCAATCAATGCTCTAAAATGCGTGATGCATTGCGATGCGTGGAGTTCAAGAATCAAGAATCACAATCTTAAGCGTGTCAATGCGGAGAATAGGCGTCATAATGCGTTTCGTACTTTTAATATTACTTTAATTATTTTTAAGGTATTAAATATATTTTTATATAAAAAAAATAGATTTTTAATATATCATAAAAAAAAATATTTAAAAAAAAGAAAAAAGGGATTAGGCCCGCCTAGGCGCGCGCATTATCCCGTCTTTTTTAACCAGGCGCATTTTTACACATATAGACCAAATTCGACGCATTTTCCACCCGCATCGCGCCTAAGCGACGCATTTTCGCACATTTTAGAACATGGTTTACAATTAAGCCCATGTTTGGACTCCATTAAAATCTTAATTCATTCTCTCTGTTCATATTAACTACACATTCTTCAATAAAATAACATTACATATAAATTCAATTTTTTTTTTTTTGAAACCACACATTCTAAAAAAATAAAAATAAAATTACTATTTCAAAATACATTTTTCCCATAATTCAATATTTAACATATTAAACTTGAGAGTGAGTGACAAACAGATTGAGCTTGAGATGAGCCATAGTTTGAGCCGAGCTTATTATTTTTACGAGTTGAGCTTATTAAACTTTGTTTGGCCCATACATATTACGTACTCTGGGGACTTGAAATTAGGTTAGATGACTGAATCTACCATGAAGTACAGCCTATATAATTTGTACATGTCCTTACAATTGGTCCCTCCATGTTTTTGAGACACATGTTACGGGACCATGTAAGGTTTCACATAATTTCGCAAAATTACTCGGTAAATTATTTAATTCCGACTTCTACCAACGCCATTATTAGTCATAGTTACGGCTAACAATTGCCCACAACAATTTCACTGTCATAACCATCAACCGTCGCTATCCTCTACCACCACCAACTACGAACTTAAATCAACGGCAACTGCTGAGAACCAATAGCAATGGTTTACAGCTGCCCTTGATTGCCCACCACAACAACCAAGTTAAATAGCTCGTACAGTGTGCTTGTCCAATAGTGCTCTACGTGAAACTTTACATAATGTGAGTGAATAATAAGCCGATAGTAAGTTATGATCTTAAAAGTGTATGAATAAAAAGTACGTTAGACCAACTTAAATTATAATTTAAGCAATGCAAATTCATTACAACCCAACCAACCCACAATCCTAAGACCTCGAGACAAGGTATTTTATGAATCCTTATACGAGGAATTACACAAGCTCTTTTGTTAGCACGAAAAAATGGTAAGTCACTCATCATCTAACGAGTCATTCAAAGAATATCATCAGCTTACCATTGAAATTAAGTTATGACTATCTAAGTCGTATGATAAATTTCACGACCCTATTAGACTCGACGCATCATATACGGTTTCTTATAATTTAAGCCGCATTTTCTACATTAAAAAATAAAAAACAATAAAAAAAATAATCACAATACTTGTACATGCCTACAGCAAATTTATAGAAAACAATATAATTTGTGGTCTAAACAACCATAATCCATTGTTATCAAATAAAAAAAAAAAAAAGAGAGAAACCCCACTACCTTCCATTCCTATAATTTAACAAAAGATCTCTTCAATAGATATACAACAATTCTAAGATGCTTGAGCTTGAAGCTAGAAAACTAATGCTCGTACTTAACACGTGCCTTTAATATTCCGGGAAGGGGAGGCGAAGTTGGAGGCATACCCGATATGTTTGATCTTGATGGATGAGATACTTGAGGTTGGTACAAATTGGCCATGCTCGAGGTTTCTCCATTTGTAGGGATATGAGCTGCGTCATCACCTCTTTGTTTTTCAGAAAATTTCATAGCCTTGAGAACGTAATTATCATCGTGTATCTCAAACGGGGTGCTGCAATTGTTTGAACAAATAAATCAGTTATGCGAGGTGGGATATATTTACTAAACAACATGGCAAGGACGTTGAGTCAAATTGCAGCACGCAAAGTATAATCCTGATAGGGGCATAAACTCCATAAAACGACCGTGTTCCCAATATATTTTTCTAAATTCTTTTCAACGAAAATACTGCCATGCTAGCTAGTGCACAGCAATAAACACTTAAAAAGATCATATACCATGTTTGGCTAAGCTTCAAACTAAGTTACCATTAAGTTTTAAAAGATACACGCTGACCTTAATTTCAAAATAATTAACTTGCTTATTTCCAAATTCATCAATAAAAAAGTTAAACTATTTGAAAACTTACTTATCCAAGTATAAGTAAACTTCTAAGCTATGACAAACATGAAATCATGCAATAGACATGTTTAAATAAGCAGCAGAAAGTTTTCCTCTGATATCACTCTCTTAAACGAGTAAAAACCAAAACAGTTCCCTCACCTATTGAAATCAAAATGCACCAGCTGCATATCTTCAGATATTTCCACTTCCACTGTTGCGTGAGGACGAGTCTACAGTTTCCGATAGAAAAATCAATAAGAAGCGTGATAACTACTATTACAAAAATTTCTGTCAAACACTGGACATCATAATATATTTAAACACCAAGAATCATTTACTAGCATGATAATGAAATATGAATAGAAATCACAGGTTCAACAGCCAAATGCAACTTGTTTAAGCATACAAAGGCATGCAAGATCTTTCAAATAACAATATTATTATAAGAAAAACCATACAAAAAAAATTCAAGAAAGCAAATAATTTTGTGTTCTCTTTTGCATACCCCAGTGACTTAAGTTGAATTTCCTCATAGCGACTCACGTCTATCCTAAATAGATTAAACCATAAGAGACAATGAGATTTTTTACGTCCATGAACTTTCAAATATTGATTGCATTAAAGCATTATGACTTATGTTGGGACTTCATAGATCCATGAACTTTCAACACCGATAAATAATTGTAGGAACTCATCAGCATTGTCAATCACTAGCTAGTATTTAAGGTAATATAAAAAGCAAAGTACTCATCAATTCAATGATAGGGACTGAATCTGATAATCATAATCGTCACCAGGAAATTATTGTTGCATAAATGTCTGGACAATTCTTCCCATCTTTTTAGTAAGAAGCAAAATGGAGAGCAGTAAAGGAAAATATGCAGCCTTGTGATGATGAGCATTAACTTTTGGAAGATGGACACAATAAAAATTAAAGATAAGATATTTCCAATCGACTTCACCTGCACCAATATAAAAGGTAAGGCCACACCACCAGTAGGAGCATTTCCTGAGCCATACAGTTGCTCATTGCGTTGTATGAGGTTTTGAAGACCTATGTACTATGGCCAACCAAAGTGCAAAAAGCAAAAATTGTTAAGACATACCAACAACAGTTCCATATCTTCACACATGATTTACATTAAGGAAACAATTTTCTCTCGGATTCAAACACACAGGCATTATATATGTTATTACTTGTTCCTTGAGCTCTTCCAAATACGCTGATTTCTTTTCAATCCGATTTCTAAGTCCAAGATGTTCGGTCTGCAATAACATGCATATACATAAGCCGTATTCACTGATATCATAAGATTTCAATGACAAAGTGAGAATTCCTTTCTTGTGACATAAATATATGTGAACAGTAAATGGAAAGAGCCAGTATAAGTGAAAGGACGGAACATAAAATGGAACCTTTAGCTCTTCAATGTCATTCAAGCTACTGCGAGGTAGACCCTTCCACTGTATTTCCTTTTTATCTTTGGAGATTATATCCATCGCCATTAGTACATTTAGAGCATCATACACCCTTCGCCGAATGTTTTTTTCATCATATTGTTGCTGCCACACATACAGAAGTCAAATCAAAAGCTTAAAACATTGACTTTTCAATGACCACGAGCAAAGGAGGAGAGAAAAAGTGTGAAAGCAGGAAACCTGGTCTGAAGATGCAACACCACTGTTAGGATCTGAAAATTCAGCAACAAGTTCATCTGCAACCTGGTCAGACATTGATTTTGTCAAGTTTAGATATCACACGAGCGCATTTCAAAACATTAACATTTATGGGAAAATTAAGGTCATTCCATGGGACCCCAAGTTTTCTCTACTAAATCAAGTTATTAAGCTACACAATCGACACTTACGGGTGCATAGGACAGTATTCTCATTTGACACGCGAGGAGAATTCCCAGATAATAAAACAACACGCGCATAATTTCTAAATCATCAACTTAATAACTTCCTCATTCCACGGCAGTTGATATAAAAGAGAGAGAAAAAAAAAATGTTGCACATGCTAGAACATGAATCAATGTCTTCTATTGAAATAAAAATGACAATAGAAAAGTCAATAGTTTTCCCATTTTGATCTTTGACCCCAACTATTTTAAGTAAAAACAACCATCCCATACTTTCTCTTTCAAGGAAACATCATATCCATTTTAGCATCAATTGAAAGTGTTCACTGGATTCATATATTATGGATGAGACTAAGTGGGGAAGAAGAAGAATCAAATAATAGGAAATATAGGAGCACCCTACCATATTGCAGCCAAGCAGAAAGAATAATTTCAAAGAATATTTTGGTAGGTCATCTGACCTCATTGTAGGTAGTTCTTCCTTTACTTTCCACTTTCTCGCAAACTATCCATAAGAGAGAAGGAAAGGTTAATTATGTGCAACTCATAATAAAAGAGTATTCAAGTAACAAAATTTAATTATGCAGGCATTTCCAAGGTCCATCCAAACTGCAGTAAAATCCTCGATTTTCAGAAAGTTGGTATAATCTCCTTGGAGCTCAAGAGACAACAATCTGAAACCATGAAGTAATGATGGGCTGTGCAGTACCTATAACTCATATACATAACCACAACTAAAATCTTTATTGGCCATTTTCCATGCTATATGGATCCATTTACTAAGGCTAAAGTGTCTTGTCAGATCAAAAGTTTACCTGGATTTGTTAATCCCCCTCGTTTTCCAATCTAGTTCTTGAGAACTATATCATTAATGATTTGGGATTTAGAACTCCAATTTCAAGGAGCCAGCGACTCAAAGCTAAGAAATTTAATGCCATCTGATTTTTCAGATCATCTCTATAACGGCAATCACTCTTTATTATTAAAAATCTCCAATCCATCCTCATAAGTTTCTACTTCTCCACATAAGTATTTACCTATTCATACAAGGACAGATGAGGAATAAAATACCTTTCATGCTAAATTGACGAAGCCCTCTACCACTCTTATCCCCTCCAGCTGCACGTTGACATCTTTTCTTCTTCATGCTGCTGTTTAGAAACTGAAAATCAGTAACAGTTGGCAGGGAAAAGGGAAATGTTACGGATATTGCTAGACAACACGCCGATTTGAGAGCCACACGTGCAAGATACAATAACATCATCCTTTTTAGTTCACTGATTTCAACAGCAAATCACATGCTATTACCTCCCAAATTCAGCATTTCTACATGAATAATAAAACTTTTTACTTAACTTATTCTAAGATTGCCTCAAATCACAATATACACATTGTGGTTAGAATTTATTAACAAATACAGAAATTTGGTATCAACGTCAACAATAACTCCATAGAGTTGCACCAATCCATTAAACAACATTTTCTCTCAAGCATTAAAACTCTCAATTAAGCAAAGTATCAGTTTCTTATACAATAAAGGATCCAGGACACAAAAATTCATTCAGCTCTATTTTAAGAAAATATTTCTTGGAAATCCACAGTATGTCATCTTTTTAAATTTCTTCACTCATTTATATTAACTGTGCCTTCATTTGAAAGTGATTCTTTGTAATTCACTCTCATTTTAACCATAAACTCTCAACAAATTTTTTTTTCCACATTTTTCCATTACTTTTCCCTACTAAAAAAAATTTACTTCTCAAAAAATCACTACCATACAAACATTTATTATTGTTTGTGTTCCTTCTCCCATAACATTATTAATAGGAACAAACCAAGCCTCGTTGTCAATAAATTTGGGATCTCCTAGATAAATACTTTTGCGCCATTCCGTTGTGTCTGTGGAAAGATCTACTGGAATTCTTATCATGAAGTATTGACAACAATCCTATAACAATCATTTCTAATTAATCAAAGAAATTTATGTAAAAAGTACAAAACATCAAACACAGGAAAAACTGGAATAGAGTACTTCAAGGCTCACCCCATAGCCCCCTTAGATTTGCCATCATCACCTTGGATTTCAAGATTGGTTAACCTCTGGAATGTGCTGTCACTCACCGGAGTTGCCATTGCAGCCTCACTCCGGCTCGAGGGGGACCCCAAGCTGCCACTGGTTGATATTGATTGCCCCGAAAAAGTGGTGGCTCCTCCTCCACCGCCTTTAGAATTGGCGGATGGTTTCTTGCCTCCATCTTCTTGATTATTATTCACATTATTACTACTATTATTCATAGTTACCACGAAAAGTAATCAATTTTGAGAGATACCTAAATGACAACCCAACAAACGAAAAATGTGCGTTTTTTAGGGAAATTCTATACGACGATTATATTTCATAAAAAACCTCGGAAAATAGAGAATCAAGAAAATTGAGAAAATCAAATTCTAAATTTTCCTATAAATAGTACATAGAACATGGTTTTACACAAATACTACCGAACACTACATGCCCAGATGAAAATTGGGCAAATTCTTCCTCCAAACTCCCTATAAATGCTGAATTTTACACGAACCCTCCAACATAATCCAAGAACACACAATTCTCAGGAGAGACTAGGTATATAAAGTAATCTAAAAAATAAAGATTCTAAAAAGGAACCCCAAAAAAGAAGCGTTTGCCTCAAAGAGAAGTAACATATTCAATACCAAAAGATTCTGGTTAAGAAAAAAATGTCAATAGTATGTGGGCTGCGATTTACATGAAGCAAGTTCAAACTAGTAAAGGCTGCTGCAATGTTTTGACATTTTTCTCGAATCATAGTTATTTGGCTTGAAAACAAGAAGAAAAGAAGTGGGCCGCTGCGAAGACGAAGGTTTTATCTGATTAGATTTTTATGTTATTTTAATTTAAAAATTATCAAAAATAATATTAAAAATAAATAATTGATTAAACTTGATATACAATATTTTCAAAATTCATTTTTCTCTTTTTTTTTTCAACTACAAATTTTTCAATAAAATAAATATTATATGTAAATCCAAAATTTTCCTTATTTTTTAACCACACATTCTATTATTCTAAAATTTATTCTTCAAAAATAATGTATATCAAACAAGCTTTAAATGAGATTGTAAATGTATATATTTTTATTTTTATATTGCTCGATCGTGTTCGTCTCTCGAAAATTTTGACGGAAGGAAATGGAGATGGCAGCCTAGGGCCCTGCCTTGTTACCAAAATTTATTTCAAACAAACTTACATGTCTAAAAAAAAATGACCGTTGGTTAAGAAAGTGGGATCAACATGTGAGACAAATGGTCAAAAATAGTGGCTGAATTTGGAGTGTAACGGTCAAATAATGTATTTCAAATGGTATTGGAGCAGCAAATTTTTTGGGTTTGAGTTTCACAACCATTTAATTTACTAATTCATACACACAAAATATTTGATGAAAAATAATTTT
>CAIGRR010277845.1:0-14343 GCA_903798365.1 Fraxinus sp. 1973-6204 | reverse complement strand
GGTTGTGACCAAAAGAAATAAAGTGTATCTGTTAGTTTACATGCTTGTGACTTTATGATTAACTCTTCCGGTTGCTACTGTTACAGTTGAATTGAAAGAGTATTTTTTGCTATGAAAATTGTGAAGAATCGACTGTGTAATCAGATTGGAGACCAATGACTGAATGATAGTTTAGTTGTGTACGTTCAAAAAGATGTATTTGATGAAATTATTAACGAGACTATTATACAGCGTTTTCAAATTATGAGAAACCGTAAGAAACAATTGTAAAAAATTATTACATTTTGAATACTATCTTTATTGTTTAAAAATATTTTTACGTAATTCTGTCTCACTCCCCTGAATCATAATCTTGGGTCCGCCCTTAAATCCATCTATGAATTTAAAACTACTAGATGTTTTAATACCATGCTGAGCTACTTTATCATAAGGGCAATCCACCTATGAAAATTTTGCATGTGTTGGGATTTTGATGAAAAACAATTCAAGACATAATTCAAATAAATATGTGTTGTCTCATTTCTAACTTCTCTAGATTTCTCATGAGTTAGTTTAACTAACCTTCCATCACCAGCTTTATAAATGAATGCGAGGATTCGAAGATCATAAGAATATCATGGACAAACAATACTAAGAAAGTGATGATAGTTGATAACTATATTTTGTACACTTATTTAAGTCATTAAATTATAGTATTTATTAGTGATTTGTATGAGTTATAGCTTAATTTTGTGTTAAATATATTTTTTAGGTTGACTCAATGAAAATTGGTGTATTTGGATCTTTCCTTGCTTTTTACACGGAAAACGAAGAAAATTCAGAGTTTGGGGACAAACTGTAAACACTCAATAGTTGATTCTGAGCACAAAATGATGGTTGAAGATCATATAGGATCAATTGGATGCAATTGTAGGTCAAATGAGTGAAATATAGTGGAAGTATTTCCACAAATCAATTTCCAACCGAAAAAATTATGCTCCGAATTTTTAATCTCAACTTTGAGACCCATTTTTCGGATAGAAAAGTTCGAATTGGGAAAATTTTATTTCTAGAATAATTTTAGTACTTTGAGTTATCTTTCTAACTTATTTTGAATCACCTCAATCAGATATCTATAGAGAAAGTTATGATCAAAATACTGAGAATTGCTCATAGACAAATAAAAGCGACCTATGCGCGCGGGGTCAATTCATGGCGCGCGCGAGGCACCCTATTTTCCTTAACAGAAGAGTCATTTGGTTCTATGGTGCATTCGCGGTAGTTATACTGGCGCGCCCACAAGGGCCTTTTTCGTATATGAATCTTTAGTTTCCTTTTGCAATTCAAGATCTTTTGGAAACCAAATTGGACGCAATTCTGACATATTTTCTGACTTATAAATAGAGAACGAGGGATACAAAAAAAAAAAAAAAAAAAGATTGTATCTTCAACTTGTGTTCTTCCATTATTTCTTCAAAGTTTGGCATGTACAAATTGAATAATCTTCTTTGTTATGATATTATGATGATGAACTAAGTTACTTTGCTGNAAAAAAAAAAAAAAACTCTCTTGCCTCTTCATACACAATAGTTTTATCAAATTCATCAAGAACAAGATGTTAATTGTTATATTTTGAGAGAGGAGATCAAGTTATAGCAAGGAATTGAAAGTCAATTACATCAAGATTTTGAAAAATTTAACCTTGGAATTGAATATCAACATCTTTTGATTTATTTTATGATGTGAGTGATATTTTTTGTATTCTTCTTCTTGTAATTTATATATTAACATGTTAGGCTAGATCTGCTTTTGTACTGGTTGAAGATGAACCCTATTTGTTTATTTATTTTAATTCAAGACTAGTAATTTAGTTTATTTCTTATGTTTCTTGATTAATTTTGCATGGTCACCAATTAGATAATTAGTTGCTTATTTTAGTGTTGAGAGACTCACAATAAGTTTAAGTTTAGAACACAATAAAATTAATATATGTGCAATAGGTGTTAGGAATAATATTTATCACGTGTGCAATCATATCGATAATCTAAATCTTAATGCATTCTAGTTATTCGAATTCAAATTAGGAATAGATTTGGGTCATGACTAGAATAGTTTTAATTTGTTTAGGAAAAGAAAATTATATAATATAGTTTTATCGATTGTCAAGAACACATGAATGGAACTAGGTTACAAATCAAGAATTGAAATAGATAGCAATAGGCGGATTCGAGATTCAATACAATTATCCATAAATTGATAAAAATCGCATTTTTACAAGTTTCTTAGATTAATTAAACATAAAATAAAATTGAACTCTTTTTTGTTTATATAATTCAAATCCCATAAAAAGTTAGTAAACTTGAATTGATTTTATTTCATGTAGGACGATACTCTTAACTCATCAATTTTATTACTTGTCAATGATCCTGTACATTTATTAAATATAAAATCAAATCAAATTCTCTTTTGTTTACATAATTCGAATCTCATAAAAAATTAGTAATTTTGAATTGAATTTATTCCATGTGGGACGATACTCCCAATTCATCAATTCTATTACTTGTCAACGATCTCGTACGCTTGCGAGTTATACAACAATGCTAATTTATCATCCAGCCACCTCATTGTAAGACTTCATGATTTAATTGTACCCTTCTATATGCCAAATTCCTATTGGAACACGATGAAATTCTATAGAAAATTTTGTTCTTCAGTAAACTACATTTTAATTAAGTAAAGCGGACTGACGGAGCTAAAAAAAATTTGTTCATTAGTAAACTACTAATTTTACCGAGGTGCTCTGATAGAGGTTTGATGTTTGTGAGTTGGGTGGGGAATGCTTGAGGAATATTGATTCAATACTAAAGCTGATAACACTTTAATTCATATAACAAAGTGTTACAGACTTCATCTACACCCTTAAAATTGCCGGGTGACTAGTATTTATACAGTGACTCCACATTTGTATACAAAGGGAGCATACTTTAACTACGTAGATTATATCCTATTACATATAATAGTCTAATAAGCCATAGCTTGAGATTTCCTGGTATGATCCTTAACCATCACGCCTTCATAAAACTGAAGCACCTCGTAGGAGTTCATAATCTCATCTGATTTTACCTGATTAACACTAGCCTGTTGTGGTTGATACTGGTAAAGACAGACCGGATTAGGTTCTCGTTGAACATGAGGTTTTTGTGGATTAGACCTGCCCTTCTTTCCGAGGCACGCATCCAGTATGGCGAAACCTTCCTTTCCTATTCTTACAAGGTCTGCCTTTGATGACATTGTTTAGGTGCAAGAAATAAATATTTGAAAGTTACAAGGAAATGTTTTGTGGTGTTCTTGATGAATTGGATATCTGGGGAATGCCCTTTATATAGAAAGCTCAAGGAAAATCTGAACATAGTGGCTGGTGGAATATTCCTATCTCGTGAGATTCCTTTTAGATGTGTATTAAGCACTTTTCCAATCCATAACTTTTGTGACTAATAATTAGAAAACAAGCAAAGCATATATAGACTTATTGAGTTTTGATATCCAATAAATCCGGACGATAATATTAAAACGATGTCGGAAAATTTATATTGGCACCTAAACGATGACTCAACATGAAAACAACCAATACACTTCGAGGATGCCACAAGTTTTGGGTAGTGTTTTAGGTTGCCGGGTTTGAGAGTGCGGGAGGCATGGGAGAAACTTTTTACACTTATCCACTATAAAGGTTGTGCGTTTGCTTTGCCTTTTTTTTTTTTTTTTTATGGTTTTCATTCAGTTTTTCATTGCACTGGTGAGTAGGGATTACCGGATTAGGGTTTAATCCTTAACACCTTGAGTTGGACTAAACCTTGTTACCAACATGACCTATTAATCTAGGATCTTTCTTGATCTTGGAAGGACAGAAAAAAGACCAAGTCTTTGGATTTTGTTACAAATATGCATATATTCCTCTATATCCAAGAAAAGTGTAAGAGGTTTGAGGTGGCAGGATAAGATAGTTTTGGCTTGGCATGAGTAGAAGCCAAAGGATTCTTCTTTCCCAAATAATAGAGATTCTAAAGCATATACCGGGACATGCTTTCTTCCCAAATCTTTCACAGTTCCTATCCTGTAAGATATATATTTATCATAGCCATTGAAGACAAAACATGTGGTTCAACATGGTATCAAATCAGACAAACATGCACTTAATATGAAAATTTCACGTCATATTTTTTTTAAAAAAAAAAAAATGAATATGTACTGCACACAATAGGACATGGACGTCTTGAAGATAATATAAATGAATGGATTCATTTAGTCTCTAACAGAGACTAAGCTTTTACGCGAGACAGTTCATTTCAGGACCCTTTATTTATTTCCAATTTT
Source organism: Fraxinus sp. 1973-6204 (assembly GCA_903798365.1). Taxonomy (NCBI): domain Eukaryota; kingdom Viridiplantae; phylum Streptophyta; class Magnoliopsida; order Lamiales; family Oleaceae; genus Fraxinus; species Fraxinus sp. 1973-6204. The sequence continues at coordinate 9,990 of CAIGRR010277845.1, read as the reverse complement.
TTTTTCAATAAAAGTTGATAGTTCTAATTCTGCTTGAGTGAAGGTGAAGGTTAACTCTTGTCAAAGGAATATGATTCTCTGCACGAAGTGGCAGTTTATTAACTGAGCTAACCAAAAGATATTTATATCTAATATTCCATTGTTGAACTGACTAGTCATTGTGTTTAATTAGTCTAATCTGAATATGATTACTTGCTTAAACCAGTATGAAACTTGTGTTTCACTAGTTGTCGAGGATTTAAAAAATAGTAGATGCGTTGGTAAGGTTCCCATCAGGAGTTTGATGTAGGAGGGTTCGAGTTAGATATTGAGTTGTCAGATAACACGTTAATAGCTCTAAAGTATCACGAGTTGGCAGATCGGTGCAAGGATGGCAAGTGTTCGCGTAATTTTGGTAATTGAGACGTGTTTCGGTAATTTGGCCATAACTTTGGTTACGATTATCAGAATCGCGATTATGACCACAATCCGGAAAGGTTGTTTCGGCGCGGTGTGTGCCGTTTTCAACCTCAAATTCCGCTGTTTTCCCTTCTGAATTGCCATTTTTTGTTAAATTTTGCTATTTTTGGTAATATTTCGATTGCATGTCATGAGATGATTTTTAACCCGATTTAGGCTAAATTTTTCGCAAACTACTTATTTTATTCTGTATTTTAATTTGGCATGATTTTTGAAATTTTGTCATTTTTGGTAAAATTTGGATTTTTGCTATAAAGTTCGGCTTCTGGACTTATTTTCATCATTGCTGGATATAAAAAAGTTCTTTAAACTTCAGAGATATTTTCTCTGTGTTTTCGACGTTAATCTTGTGTTCTTTCCTTTGAATTTGTTGGTAGAACTAGCCTGCACAATAATCATTATTCTGCCCGGCGTCTAGAGTTATATATTTGAACGCAAGGATTTAAATTCACAATAATATAATGGACTAACTAGAAAGTGATTGCAGTGTAAATTCATTGTGTGTTGTAGAACAATGATTCCCATCCAAAATGACTCCAACTAACTTTTTTTGGGGCAATATATACTATAATTTTTAGAATTGTGCTGGACTTCACTGTATTTTGGGAAAGAGGAGTGTCTGCAATCCTCTTTGGTCTGATTGGGTTGATTTTTTATCTTCAACTTTCATGCATGCATTTTTTTTTCATCTGATTTCTACTTCAGTTGGCCTAATTATAGATATAAATCTGTCTTTTTGTTTAAAGTAAATGTTGCTTTTATTAAATTCGGATAAAATTTGATTTATTGTCAACAAACCAGAAATAAAAAAATTAAAATCTTAACCTTACGTCCGCTATGAATCCATTTTCTTCAAATGTTTGCTCCACGTCACCTATAGACATTGAAAACATGCCTTGTTCATGCCTCATAATGTTCAATGGATCAGTGTCAATTGGCTCTAACCAATCTGTCAAAAATTTTAGACTAATAATAATAGAAAAAGTAATATAACTACATCTGATAGCACTTCAATACATATAACAAAGTGTTACAGACTTCATCCATACCCTTAGAACTGCCAGGTGACTAGTATTTATACAACTGACTCCACTTTTGTGTCATACAAAGGGAGCATACTTATCTGCGCTTATATACATCCTATTACATATAAACCAGTGCACAGAAGAGAGTCTAAGCCATAGCTTGAGATTATTTCCTCCTATAATCCTTGACCATTACACCTTCGTTAAACTGCAACACCTCATAGCAATTAATAATCTCGTCTGATCTTACTTGATAAACACGAGCCTGTTGTGGTTGGTGTTGGTAAAAACAGGACCTTCTAGTTTCTTGTGAAACAAAAGGTTTTGGTGGATTAGGCCTCGTGTTTTTTCCATGATATGCATCAAGTATGGCAAAGCCTTCCTCACCTATTCTTGCAAGATCTGCCTTGGATGACATTTTTTAAGGTAGAAGAAACGAGTATATGGTGGAGTTACAAGGATATGTTTTGTGTTATTCTCGATGCATTTGATACAAGTGATAGCCCTCATATATAGAAAGCTCAATGCCTGGTGGGAGGAAAAAGTAGCTAAGAAAAATGTAAACATAGTGGCCTGTGGATTCCTATCGTGTTAGATTCCTTTCAGATGTGTATTGGGCACTTTTTCAGTCAAATAATTTGAGACTAATATTCTAAGAGCAAAGCACCAGAGGGTTTTATTTCCAAATAGCGTTAGTTAGTTTATTCAGATTTTTTCTAGTTTGCTTTATCCTTCAAAACTTTTGACCGATTCAATTTACCTAACATGATCACTTCAACAACAAACTTGGATTACTACATATTAAGGGATAGAATCCCACATCGAATAAAGATGAAAAACATAGAAAAATTTATAAGACTTTGGGCTGATCCTCTTAATAAGGTTGATTTTTTAAGATTGAACCTCAAATCTTAACATGGTAAGTTGGTAATAGAGCCCATTAAATTTCAACGAGCAATTCAATCCGATTAAGATGAAACCCCAATCTTAACACTACATGGTAGCATTAGCAGCAAATGATCAGATGTAATAAGCTCAAAAAATTCAGAAAATTTTTAAGACGTTGCCATCAATCTTTTATTTCCTTATTCTATTTTTCACTTTTTTTGGCATAAATGAACTTGGGCATGAGGGAAGAGGTTTTGTCTCAAAATTTTCTTGTTATTCTATTCTCTTGTTGGACAGTATGGAGTCTAATCAAATGCATATATAGAAGGTTATCCTAAGGGGTTGGTTTTGAGGGTGGAACCATGGAAGAGGCGTCGGAAAAAATCTTGTATCGAAAGCATTCGCAGTTCCTCTACCTGGGAGATATATAGTTATTTGTTCATAGATACTGAAGAAAAATTAGAAAAGATCACATGACCAAGTTTCACCTTCGCTAATTTAAAAATATTTCACGTCAATTACGCATTTGATAATGAAATGAATTTTCCATTAACATAAGTGACGTGTAAAAGAATAAATTCATTACGTCCCAACTTAAGCCATGCTAAAATCTAGTTCTGGATTCTTTGCGTGTCAACATAGTATGAGAACCCTTTATTTAATCAATGGAATATGATTCTATTAGAAGTGGCAATTATTAACTGAACTGACCAAAAAAACTCATATCTAATATTCCATAGTATACTTACTTACAATCATTAGAATGTTTAGTCTAATCTGAATCTGAATCTGAATCTGATCCCTTGCCTAAATCATTATGAAATTCGTGTTTCACAACTTGTTGAGGATAACTTAAACAGTAAAAGATGCCTTAGTAAAAGTTACATCCGTAAGTTTTATATTTGACATGAAGACTTGAAGATCATCCACCAAACAGTACTTGAGAAAGTGATTTACGTGATTAAATGTAAAGTAACTTTATTTGTCGAACACACTTGAGTTTTTTGGAAGTTATTTTCTGGGGATACTGACCAACAAGAAGTTAAACTTTATTCACGGTAAATTTTCAGTTGATTACGTAAATATTTTTCATGAACCTCATTCGGGCAAGACCCTGCCGGGAATCCATGGAGTCTACTTGATTTAGAAATGGAATAATACGTCTGTCCAAGTGTTGCACCACTTCCACTGCAATTGTGATTTCATGTCCACAGAAACTCGACTCAGATGCATCATGTCGATTAACAAGAACGGATTTCCATCATAGGCAATATGTGAATTTCCTTCATAACTCTGCCCTCGGCTCCTCACTCTGATTTCCCAGGATCCTTTTCTACAGAATACAACACGGTTTGCTATCTGCACTTTGCTTTCTGAAATGTCAAAAATTGCTTTTGTATATATTTGAATAATTCTCTCAAAACGTTTTAGAATAATGCTACTTTACCAGAAAATAGGTGACATAATGGTTAACATAACAGGTGTTGGCAAGATATGATTGGATTAAAAAAATTGACTGAGTTTTAAACGATCTAATAATAGGTTGTATGTGACACAATGTTAAAAATTATATCAATTATTATGTCCACGTAGCATGATTCAATGTTTTATCTTGCTCTAAAACCTTTTAGAGGAAGCTGACTTAAAACAACTTTTAAAAAAAGCTTTTTTTACGATAAGTAAAAGCAAAAATCATGTCAAACGAATCCTTAGTCACATAAAACATATCAAATTCATGTTAAACACTAAATTTTAAACAAACAAATAAAATATTTATATAAAATCTCAAGGCAAATGCAATTTCTTTTCTTAACATAGAAATGTTATTAAATAGTACAATTTTCTTAAACAACTAAACCTCTAAACTACCCTTACAGTTTTCTAATTAGTCGTCAATAAAGGAGGAGGATTGCTCTAAGTTGACCGTCAACATAAAACTTTCGTAACATATACATTAACTATGTAACGATCCTTAAACAATTGAACCTCCTTAATAATGGATATGTTTTCAATATTTCAAACATTAAATCAATGTATTTCCTTGGTTTATGATTAAAAAAATGGCTCATGGAATATTAATTAATAATTTTTCTTATTTTTCTGTTAAATATATGAGGCATTATAGTCCAACACTATTCAACATTCGTTCTTAATATCCATAAAAGGGAGGAGAACATTCAAATTTCTGAATTTTTTTTTTTTAAATTCGTCTAGAGAATATATATTTTAATTAATGTTAATTATATTCAATACCATCCAATCCAATTTACTTGAGTGGATTTGATAGAATCCCTGGATAATTTGTACTAGTTTTTTCTCCAAGGAATTCAGTATAGGACATTTTTTTACGTACCTCCATTAGTTTGCATGGCTTTGCATTAATTTCGATTTGTAAGAACTAACAACCTCAAGTTTCTTTGCAGAAATTGAGGATCTGTGCATCCATGGCGAATTTTGTTACCACTTTTTCTTATATAAATATCACTTCAAATTCTCAGCAAATTAATCATTCAATAAAACATCAGAGTTCAAGGGGATACAAGAATAAATCAGAGACCCCTTAGGAGCTCTGCAAAGAGATATAAACCAAAAAAAGTAGAAAATCAGTGAAAAAAAGTCAAAAAAGTAAAAACGCTGATAAGCAAAAATGGGTTCGGATGGTTCTGGTGGAACGAAGAAGAAGGTCGTCGTTGCCGGCCTTGCTTCAGTTCTCCTAGTGGCTATGGTTGTTGCCGTCGCTGTTGGTGTCCATAAGGGTGGCGATAACGACAGCTCGTCAGGCGGCTCCAATAACGGTGGTGGTGAAATCAGCACCTCGACCAAGGCGGTTAAGGCCATTTGTGCTCCCACCGATTACAAGGAAACTTGTGAGGAAAGCCTTTCCAGTGCGAACAGCAGCGACCCTAGAGAACTCATTAGGACTGCATTTGAATTTACAGTGAGAAACATTGGCGAAGCCATTAAAAACTCGTCGCTTATTACGGAAGCTCAAAAGGATCCGATGACGTCTCAGGCCCTGGAAACATGCAAAGACCTTCTCGAAACCTCCATTGATGATCTCCGGAGGTCTTTTGCAAAAGTTGGGGACTTTGATCCTAGTAAGATGGACGATTATGTCGCCGACGTCAAAACATGGTTGAGCGCCTCCATAACTTACCAGGTATTGAACTTTAGAGTCTCGTATTAAAATGTGAACATTCTTAAAAAAATTAATGAAAGCCTTATCAGTTGAGGATTATTTTTATGGAGGATTTGTTCACGGGGCCTTAGGCCCCTCACAAGGGGCCGTGCCCCACACCATATGTGTTGTCCGTACAACATCTATACACCAAGGAGGGTTCTATTTTTATATTTAAGTGGTTTGAAATTTGTATCATTAACATGTTTGAAAGATGGTGACTCATTTGAGATCACTGATATTGTAATTTGACCACGTAGTTCCATTTATTTCATATTTAGGAATGTGTGATTTTATTTTATTTTTAACACCAGGATACCTGCATTGACGGGTTCGAGAACACCACCACCGATACCGGGGAGAAGATGAAGAAACTCCTGGAAACCGCTAACAAGCTCACCAGTAATGGCCTCGCCATGGTTACTGACTTCACCCAGATTCTTTCTGGCCTGCAACTCGGAAGCTTTAGCCGAAGGCTCCTTTCTGAAGACGGCGATGAATCATTCGTCCATGCTGCATCCCGTAGGCTTCTTGCGACCAATTTGGCTTCGCTCAAACCCAACGCAGTGGTGGCACAAGACGGCAGTGGACAATTCAAAACTATTACCGAGGCAATCAGGACCGTTCCCCCGAAAAACAATCAGACGTTTGTCATTTTAGTCAAGGCTGGTATTTATAAAGAGTATGTCCAGATCCCAAAGAAAATGAACAACATTGTTTTGATCGGAGAAGGACCGACTAAAACAAGAATCACGGGCAACAAGAACTATGTTGACGGTGTTATGACCTTCCACACCGCAACGGTTGGTAAGTTATATATTTCCCACTCAAAATTTTCTATAGTATTTCGTATCGTGTCTTTTTTTTTTTCCCCGAAAAATAATGTATTCTCTTGTTATTTTGGCTCCGATTTCGATTTCCGTTTACATTGTTGTGCAACTTATGTTGATTTTAGTAATGATAGCTTGCTGTGTTTGATATTGCGCAGCCGTAAATGCTGATGGTTTCATAGCCAAGGACATTGGATTCGAGAACTCGGCCGGACCAGACAAGCACCAGGCCGTAGCGCTCCGAGTTTCTGGCGATAATGCAATCTTCTACAATTGCCACATGGACGCATACCAAGACACCCTCTACGTACACGCCTACCGCCAATTCTATCGCGACTGCGTGATCTCCGGCACCATCGATTTTATCTTCGGAGATGCCTCCGCCGTGTTCCAGAACTGTAAAATGGTGGTCCGTAAACCATTGGACAACCAAGGCTGCATGGTCACCGCCCAGGGCCGAAAAGACCGTCGTGGGATCGGTGCAATCGTCCTCCAAAACTGCAAGATCACGGCGGAGCCTGATTTCCTCGCCGCCAAACCCGCACTCCAGGCTTACCTCGGCCGCCCATGGAAGGAATTCTCCCGAACCATAGTCATGCAATCTGATATCGACGGATTCATCGATCCGGCAGGATGGTCGCCGTGGGCCGGCACCTGGGGGCTTGACACATGCTACTATGGCGAGTACCAAAATCGGGGACCTGGATCAAACACCGCCAAGAGGGTTACATGGAAGGGAATTCAGAAAATTACTCCACAAATTGCTGAGAGTTTCACTCCTGGACAATACCTCCAGGGTGATTCATGGATCAAGCCAGTTGGATTTCCCTACGAGACTGGCATGATGAAGGTGTAAATAAATTATTATTCGTTTAATTTTTTTCATCATAATTGAATTTTTATTTTTTGATTACGCAATTTTCTTTTCCTCTGCTGATATTTCCAGCTAGAGCAAAAAAGAAAATGGCAATTTTCGAGCAAGAAATAAGATGTACTGAATTTATTATATTAATTATTCAGATTATTTACGTAAATTCTTTAACGTGTTCAAGTCTTGAAGAGTTTAATTTGAGTCGCAATAAACTGTTAAATGTCAATTATATGGTAATTTGCTTTAAAGTTATGTTTAATAAAAAGGTTGAACCACAACCTTGAGGTCTCCCGCCAATCCTGTCCTGGACCATCGTGGAGGAGGTAAATCGTAGAATATGCCTCCCAGGAGCCAGGGTGGAGAGCTTATGGATTGGCCTGGGCTATTAACCCTATGATAACTCCCGCTTGCAACAAAGTCAATTCCATCTTTGCGAGGAATCGAACTATGCACACTATCGCGTTGAGCCCTAACCGCCCTCCCCTNGAATATGCCTCCCAGGAGCCAGGGTGGAGAGCTTATGGATAGGCCTGGGCTATTAACCCTATGGTAACTCCCGCTTGCAACAAAGTCAATTCCACCTTGCGGGGAATCGAACTTTGTACACTACTGCGCTGAGCCCTAACTGCCCTCCCCTTTGCCACTGGCAGATTGGCCCGGGGGGCTTAAAAGTTATGTTTAATACATTAGACCGTTCGATGCTAGCGGTTGATCTTTGTACAGACTATGTCACACTAACAATAAAAAAAATGTTAATTATGTCATCTAGTCATATACAGTAGCATAATAATCCTGACATAAGAAGTTCAAATTGTTACAAATTTGATTTTGATCAAAAAAAAACTTTAATTCGTGATAATGAAGAAAAAAATCACTACAAGAATTTTCTACAAAATTTGAGACCTATTAAGATTCATAGACGGAGATTGCTTTTCCCCTAAAAAAAAGTAGGATTATGATTTGTTTCAAAATTTAAAATAGTACGAAGGTTTGTGCCCACAAAAATTTGTATTTTTTCTTGACAAATTTTTTTGATAAGATATATCTTTTGCCGACAAAATTATTTGACTTGTTTGTAGGCTATTAATTAGCGGAATTTTTTTTTATTTTTATTTGTATTTTTAGTCCTTACAAAATGTATATTTGAAGTGAAAACATAATTGAAAAAAAAAAGAGAAATTAAAGAAAATTATTTTCACATTTTTTGACTAAATATTATTTGATTCTCATTATTTTTAAAATACATTTTTTTTAACCACACGTTTTTCAATAAAATAAAATTACACGCAAATCATATATTTATCTTTATTTTTAAACCACACATTGTTGATTGATTTATATTTCAAAATGCATTCTTCAATGCATTTACTTTCTTTGTTCCTTTCCTTTCCATTTCTTTTTCTTTTGTCTTCTATTTTCCTTTTTCTTTTCCTCTTCTTCCCCACGTTTCCTTTCTTCTTCCCCCTTTGCTTTTCTTAGGGGGTGTATTCAATTGGGACTTTTGAAACTTTGATAGACTTTTTTAAGTGATGACTTATGTGGATTTCATGAATTTTTTAGAGATTTGTATGAAATTGGTGGAAGTCTTTTGTAAACTTTTATAAACTTTTATTTTAAAACTTTTAGAGACTTTTGGAGAATTCAAATGACTTTTGAAAACTTTCATTTGAGATAGAATTTATGTGGATCTAGTACAATATTATGAAATTATCATATACGAGGTTATGCTTCTCACAATTCCCCACTATCCTCCCTTTTCCCCCATATAATAAAAAAATATTTTTTTAAAAAAATAAAAATTTAAGGCTTTAATTAAATAAATAATAAGAGAGAGAAAAAGAAAAATAGAAACTATAATCAACAAAAAAATAAATTTTAACCACGACTCTAATATTCGTAAAAAAGAAATATTAAAAAAATACATATTAATTTCTTTTTTGTTTTAAGTCTCCCAAAATCTTATGATTAATAAGAGACAAATTTTGAATTTTTATTTTAGTACTTCATGCTTAAAAGTTAGTACCATGGAGAATTTCATAAAAGTATATAAAAGTAATAAAAATTTGAATACCCTAAAACTTATAGAAATTTCTAAAAAGTTTTAATTGAATACACCATGATTTTTAGAGATTTTTTAAAAGTTTATAAAATTCTCAATTGAATATATTATACATCAATACTTTTAGAGAGTCTCCAAAAGTTTACATTGAATACCCATAAACTTTTTAAATCCTAAAAAGTCATTAAAAGTTTCAATTGAATACACTCCCTTACTACACTGTTCTGATGTTCTGCCGCCAGATTACCGTCCCACCAACTTCAATAAGCCATCAACCGTCGAGCCCATTAAACTACAACCGAAGTCAGCGCCTGAGGAAGTTTAGAGGTATCGTTTATTGATTTTGTATTTGTTGGGTTGTTATCGATTTGGAGGGAAATATTGAGAAATGCAAATTGGGTTATTTGGTTGCTATAAATTTCGTATTGGGTTGTAGTGGAATATCATATATCTACATTAAAGGGAAGGTTCAAACTGGATTCAAAATATTATGGATTCAAAATCATCATGTTTAATCATAATGTTTATCATAATTTATGACTAAATCATAATGTTTTGTTTCCTCAAACTTGCATTGGACTTGTATTTCATGTTTAATCAGGGAATTTCATGGGGTGTAAGCGGTTCGATTTTACCGATTTTTGACAAATTTTCAAACCAAATCGTTTAAACCGGTTTGA
>CAIGRR010277834.1:0-17843 GCA_903798365.1 Fraxinus sp. 1973-6204 | reverse complement strand
GCAGAAGCACACGGTTGTGTGATTTGTTGATGAGACGCCAAAGAAAATGGAAGATAAGCCACTGTTTGAGTTACATTAAAATTTTCATTTTCATTCTTCTACTCATTTTCAATCATACATTATTCAATAAAATAATATTTTCCATCACATCAATAACGTTTATTTCCTTTTCAACCACACATTCTCCATCAATCTACAATTCTAGAATACATTCTTCCAAAATAACTTGACTCAAACACACCCAAAACGGAAAAAGGAAGAAATCAATTATTCAGTTCTTCCACTGTTCACGTGGGCGGGCTCGCTCTTTGGATGGTTGGGGTTTGAATTAACCAACAATGCTTGTGTTTGTGTTTTCTTGATCCCTAATCTTCTACATATACATAGCTCGTTGTTTAATTTCAAGGAGAGTTACATACAAAATGACCATTATAAATCTAGGTAAAGAGTTGAACAAACTTTACACTTCATCCTCAATTTCGGTGCCGTAGTCATTTGGTTCTCCAATGCTATTAATTTACAGTTGGGTATTTGAAAGAGAGAGATTAAAAACTAGATTAAGTGATAATCTCCCTTATTGATTGCATATTCTTAATACACTTGTAGTCTCTAAAGAATTGATAAATATTAAAAATAAGCAATTATCTAATTTTATTTTTTTAGCACAACTTTTCTTGCAAAAGTAAATAATTACTAATAATTCCTTTTTTTTTTTTTGTGTGCGTGCAAAGATCTTATACAAAAAATTTCGTAAACGATAATAGTGTGGACATTTAACTGTAATCGAACCTCCCAAATTGAAAGTTCCAGTCCGATTTGAAAAAATAAGGTTCCAATCCGATTCTCGATTCTTAAAACAGTATTGTGGGTAACCGATCAGGAATTGAATATTTTTTTTTTATATAGTTTTCACTTCTAATCTTTTATGATTTTATACTTTTATATTACCCACCCACTGTAATTTATCAACCATAATATTTAGTTCTTTGCTGAGGCGCCAGAGATTTCTATTCTGTTTCACAACAGTACTTTTGGGAAAAAAAAAAAAAAGAAAGAAAAGTTTTGAATGGTGATTTTAGGAAAATGTGTGGTTAAAAAATAAGGAAATATTTTAATTTTACGTACATAATATTTTATTATATGAATTCATTGTTAGAAATGAATATAAAATTGTTTGAAAAATATTGACATATTCAATGTTTTGTGAGTATATCTATAATATATTAAATATTACATTAAGTGAGTCATTTTTGGACGATTTTAATCCCGCTACAATTCAATTATTTCAATAATACCTTACTTTTATCTTTTAATATTTAATAAATACTATAAAATTATTGTCATGTGTAATTTTTGTGTTATTAATTTTCAATTAATTAAAATTCAAATTAATTTAGATTCAATGATTTTTGATCTACATAAATATAGAGTTATTGAGTTCTGAGATTACAGTTTTCTTCTCTTAAATTTCTATACTAAATTTTATTTTCTTTAGTTCGTTTGAGACTCGTCAAATCCTCCCAACAAATTGGTATCAAATATTACTTTTACAACACTTATAAAGTATTTAAAAAAACATACAATACACGTTCAACTATGGCTAGTAGTGATAGATATCGGAAGCAATTATTGTAATGTGGTATCGGAATTATATGATTTAAGTAAATCGAAATTTGTGATCATTAGTGTAGTCAACTTTACAGCTTATATTTTTATTTTTACTTTTTAATTGAGAGCAAATTATGCTTCTTGTACATTTGTGGTTAACACCATTTTTGACATCCCACCTATGTGTCGAAAATCTAGCCATTGAGAAAAATGTTGTTAAAATCAATATACAAAAACTTGTCAACTCATATGATGTCAAACTTTATGTAAAATACGATGTACAAGTAATATGATTGTTGTTAGGGTATAAACCAACCAAACCCAAAATCAATGATTCTAATTCCAGTTTGGTTCCAGTGATTACATTGGAACCGAATGATTCTATTTACAAAATACTCAAAATTTAATCAGCGATTTTGATGCTTGAAATTCTCGATTTAATGTTCTTTGTTACAAATTTCAAACAGGCTAAATATACTCAAGCCACATTTTTAATACTTACATCATATTTTAATTGCATGAGAGGTTTATAATCTTTACTCTATATTACATTTATGTTTTCAAATTTTTTCGTCATGTTTTATATGCTCGAACTAACACAAGTTGCCCTCAATAACTATTTTTGTCCAAAACTTTCGGCAATGAAAAGTGAAAAGACTTATTTGCCCCTCTTAAAATAAATTTAATTATGCAATTATGAAAAGTCATTTTAAATTCAATCTCCGCACGTAATTTTCATAATCTTTTTATATAGAAATAGATGCAATATATTAATGGGAAGAATGTGGAAATACAGTTTTTTTTTTTTTCTTGCAAATTTCATCTATATTACATGGATCATTAATATTTTGATAATACATACTCGAAAAATAAATAAAGAGGTCTTGCTTTATTGTGGAAAAAAAAAATTACTTTGCGACAGAAACAGATGGGGAAAGGGTTACATATGATTTTCTTCAAAGGGAACTTTCATTTCTACCTGTTAGTCATGTAACGGAAATTGAAGTCAAAAGTCGACGTGGAACATGATCACGAAGAGTCCAACTTGCTAATTCACTCCATTTACTGTATATTACTGGAATTGGACATGTCATTTAATTACATTTTAGTGTCCGTAGGATTTGAATAGGGAAATTTAAAGCCGGTATATTAATGGTTTCCTCACAAGATGGCAACAAACAGTTGGGATTGGTGGTGAGTGCGTGCTGGCAGAATACAAATTACAATCCATATTACAAAGACCAATCCCAAAATCAGGTCCTTCCTGGCCAATGGTAAGATTAGTAAATACAGGAGGGTGAACGAAATTAATGAGCTTTCTGCAATTATTGTGGCTAATTTCTGTTTAAAAAATTCAAATATATATATATATATATATATATATATATATTTATTGCTTTTTTTTATCAAGAAAATGTTGTAAATATATGTAAATTAAAAGAACGACGATCTAAAAAATTTGTTTTTACTACAACATACATAATCAATTGTCGGGGCATTCCAAATATCTATTAAACCAACAATTAAGTGTAGATAACACTTGTTTGTTAAAGGAGCTACATCATTTTTTAAGGTTCTGTTTTTGTTTTTGGTCCTTGAAATTGATACAAGACCATAGATGAAGTCATATACGCGATGATATGTTTAGCAAGATTAATTTTATTAACACGTTGGAACATGTAGATGGTGAGGATGTAGGGAAGTATTGACTTTGTTGGAACGTCCTAGTATACCAACTAATTCTCGACCCTAACCTAAAAAATAACTTTTAACTTCTATTTGTATACAAATTTATNATATGTTTAGCAAGATTAATTTTATTAACACGTTGGAACATGTAGATGGTGAGGATGTAGGGAAGTATTGACTTTGTTGGAACGTCCTAGTATACCAACTAATTCTCGACCCTAACCTAAAAAATAACTTTTAACTTCTATTTGTATACAAATTTATTAATTAAATTAAAGTTAAACCTTAATTTCAAATGTGACTAGAATTTGTACTCCATATGACATTTAACTCTATAGAAAAAAATAAAAATAAGAATAAATGAAGCATTAACTGATGGATGATAATTAATAATTACAGGTCGTTTGCCCTATGTCTGTGTAATACTGTAAAGTATTATTCTGCCCCCACCCACCCACACCACCGCACCCCACTTGCTATTCCCTCGCCCCATCATTTATTTCTCGTCCATAAGAACCCACTCACCTTCCATTCAAGCCAAAACCCTTCTGTGCTCTTTCTCTCCCACACACACCACTCTACTCTGTCTAATTCTAGAACTAGAATTCTAACTAAGAATGGCTTCAATGGAGTCATTGCTCTACATTGCTAGCATCCTCTGTTTTCTGACAGCTACTTACGCCAGAATCCCCGGAGTTTACACTGGCGGCCCCTGGCAAGGTGCCCACGCCACATTTTATGGCGGCAGCGACGCTTCCGGAACCATGGGTACCCACTTATTCCCTCCAACTCCTCTCATTCCACACATTCACAAATGTGTACATATGTTCCATTTTTCCTCTGTTTCTGAGTTCTCACACTCTGCCTTTATTTTTATCTTTGTTTACTTTTTGCACGAAAATCTGCTATCTGAATTTACCGGTTAACCTTAAATCTCTTCATCTACGCACCATTTTTACAGATTATTAAACATAAATGTCTTGCTGATATATTTTTTCTTAAATTTTTTTTAGGTGGTGCTTGTGGGTATGGGAATCTGTACAGCCAAGGGTACGGAGTGAACACTGCAGCACTAAGCACAGCGCTATTCAACAATGGTTTGAGCTGTGGAGCCTGCTTTGAGATAAAATGTGCGGCGGACCAGGATCCCAAATGGTGCAGCGCCGGCAGCCCCTCAATTTTGGTAACTGCCACAAACTTCTGCCCACCAAACTTTGCATTGCCTAACGACAATGGCGGATGGTGCAACCCTCCTAGAACCCACTTCGACCTTGCCATGCCAATGTTCCTCAAGATCGCTGAATACCGTGCCGGCATCGTTCCTGTTAATTTCCGCAGGTAAGATCCCAAAAACCTTTCGAATCCCACTGTGCTTAAAAATTAATCAAACTCACTTTAAGTTACATATCGATTACATTATTTAGATTATCCTTTTGGGATCTTGGATTTTTTTACTGAACTTTTCGGAGCTAGTTTAAGTGCGAATCTGCTGAGGTTTTGGGGTCATTTAACGAACCATGGCTAACAGAATCCATGTTATCCTCTTTGTTGTTTCTCTCTTTTTCTGTGTTCTAATTTAATATCATATATTTAGGAAATGACGATTTTGTCCTCTTCAACTGGCCACTGCTTTTCTGACGCACTGAGGGCGTCACATGTCCTTAAATTAGTTTCTTGGTTACATTTGATACCCGTGATATATTTTGTGAGAGTGCATTATTAAAAGTAGAGAAACACATTTAAATTTAAATTATTTTATTTAAAAAATATATAATTAAAAATAAGCTCCTGTTTATCACCTTTTAAAATAAATTTTATTATTCTCACATTTATTTTTAACTATATATTCATCTAACAAAATATTCTGTACTTGAATTTAAAATTTTTCTTAATTTTTAATTATATATATTCTCCAAAAAATTAATATTCAAAATATCATTTTTTTTTTTTGAAAATAATTACCACCATCAAATGGGCTAAGTTTGAAAAATAAAATTAAAATACCCGCCTCAATTCCTTTAATTATCACTACCACTTCTGCAGTATTACTGTGGCAGTAGTTGGTGGCGTTCCGCGTTAAATTTGCCAACCAAAACAGCGTTTTTATTACGGGTCATTTTCATCGGACAGAGGTATTGTAGGATGTGCCGGGGTTAAATATGGAAATGAATTTCGAATGCTTTTGGAGGGTATAATAGTAAAATAACATGGCACAATTTGCCGGGAAATCAGGATGGGACTGCTACGAAAGAAAATTTGCGGACACGTCTAATGTTGTTGTCCCACGCACCTTTGGGCCCACCACGTCCGTTAAAAGCGGCGCCGTTTAGGCGGTCCACTGTACGGGAAATACCAGCCTACTAAAAAGTGCACTAATTGAATAAAATCATTTAACAATTTTTTTTTTACCATTTGGCAGAGTACCATGCAGAAAGCAGGGAGGGATCAGATTCACAATCAACGGTTTCCGTTACTTCAACTTGGTTTTGATCACTAATGTAGCGGGTGCAGGAGATATCGTGCGACTGAGCATCAAAGGTACAAACACTCAATGGATGCCAATGAGTCGCAACTGGGGGCAAAACTGGCAATCCAATTCAGTCCTTGTTGGTCAAGCGTTGTCTTTCAGGGTCACGGCTAGTGACCGTCGTTCATCAACCTCATGGAACATTGCACCAGCCAGTTGGCAATTTGGACAGACCTTCATTGGCAAGAATTTCAGGGTTTAAAATGGAAAATTATTTCCTTTTGGCCAATTAACTTATTTTCCAAGATTTTTCCCGCCTTAGTAATTAGTGGGGAAAATAGAATAGGGAATTAGTATGGGATTAGATAAAGTGTGTTTTTGAGTGTTTACTTTTGGTCTTCTGTTTCTTTAGCCACTTTGGTATGGTTATATTTTTCACTTTTACTTTTGTGTTTTTACTTTTTTAGTAGTACTGGTAAAAGAAGTCAAGAAAGCCAAGGCTGAAGCGGCTGCACGAGAAAGCAAAGCATGTAGCCCGCAGCCAGCCCTAATTATGTTGTCTCAAATTATAATTGTTATATATGGAGTATTGCCTTTTTCAGTTTTCAATTCATTCATTTATTTTTATCCAACATTTCATATCGTTTAATTATGTTACGAAGTTAAATTGAATATCCCTTTATCGACCCAAGCACCACTGCACCAGCACAAACCTCGACGAACTTCCACATCTAAGGGACTCTCTAATCACCATCAACAACTTTAATAAAGAAATCTTTATTTCGAAACTACTTCTGAAGGATAGGGACAAGTAAATTAGATGTTTAAAAGTTTCATAAGAGAAAAATGGACTCATTTCTTCATTACATTGCCAGGAGATGCAATGTTTAATAGTAGGAGATTAAGAAACTAAGTAAAATGGGGCACTACACGTCTTTATAAATTTTATGCATATTTTGGCGGAAAACTTTAAACTAGTTAATTTTGTGACCATATGTTTAAATCAGTGTTCTAAAAGACCATTTTTGACACACCTGGATGCACGTCTTTTCATTTGACAAGCGATTTTTTCTCGTTTTAAAATTCAATCCAATTTAATCGTTAAAACTTAAAAATGAAATAAGTCCAACAGAAACACACTACAACCTAACCCACAAACATAGTTTTTGTGTCGACGAACAAAACATTATTCGTTATTTAAAAAAATAAGTATGAAATTCCTATGATACCTTGCAAATATTTATGAAGTTCATATAAATTTAGAAGGTATGCGTTATTTTATTTATTTACTGACTAGAATAATTAAAATGATTTAAATATAGTAAAACTTCTTATTATGTCTAGGCTCACAATGTTTGGAACTTGGCATCAATGCCTTGTCGTTGCCACTCTTGCACCTTTTAAAACATTGGTTCAATTTGTTGGACAAAATAAGATTAGAAAATTTGTAGTTTTTTTTTTCCTTATGTAATATTTATCAACACATATCAAATAAAAATTCATTATTTAGTTATACATTGGACGACTACACTAAGCTCTTGTTTGATGAGATTAAAATAAGATTTTTAATAGATTTTGATAAAAATTGATAAAATCCATAGTTAAGAAGTTATGGAATTCATGCAATATGTAGTTAAAATTAATTATTAAGACCCCGTTTGTTTCCCATACAAATTTACTATAAATAAGAAATATGACCGTTACACATCACATCAAACCTTCAAATTTGAATTTTTATCTCTCGTGTGGGGTCTAATAACAGCTATATTTTTTATTCTCATTCTACAATAATGCGCATCAAACAAAGGCTAAATTGAATAAAACTCATACCAGGGCTAAGAATCTCAATTTCGAAATCGTGTACAAAATCTATGCATTTGTACGGCTATTGGAAAACTCAAAACAAATTTTAGGCCCGTTCGGTAGTGATTAAAATCCAATTAAAATTGAAAATATGGCCGTTATTAGATCTCACTCGTCTAATAAAAGTCAACAATAACGACTAATTTTTCATTTTTAATCCAATTTTAATCTCTACCGAACAAGCCCTTAATAGAAACTTCAAATCAAGGTTGTGGCTTGTAAGCATTCAAATTTGTTAGGCATTTCTGATTTCACTCATTAGATAGTCAAAACGTAGGAGAGAATTGTTATTCGTGAGTTAAGTTATTATAAAATCACAAGTCACATTATTCAAGATGATCTCAATGAAACTAAAATTAAATAAATAGGTAATCTAATTTAAGGACAACTAATTCTTGTATTAAAATTGATGGTTACCATATACCCTTACTATAAATTGTAATAATCAACTTGTCTCCATACACATGTTAATAATGTCGTTGATACCTACATATTCATTACGAAATTGTTGAATCAATTAATTGTAACGATTCGAGCCTCTTGCTCGACCATTCTCTTACCTTTTTTTATTTTTTTTATTTTTTTATTTTTTTTATTTTTTGTATTGGTGGCATATATCATCTTACCCCTCACGACTTTCTATTGCGTCCCTCAAATTCGAACTCAATAGCTCTATTTTATGAAAAACTTATTTTTGTCAAACATACTCCTAATTTTATTTTCTTTTTGGCTATGTCAATTATCAAAACCGAATCTAATAACTATGACTCGAATAAATAATATTGTTCTTTCATTAAAGTCATTCCTAGATAAAATAAATATCTAAACGTAAAAGTGATAGTAGAATATATCAATTATACGAGATTATTCTTGGGTACTTTTCGTTTTCTTCCTATTAAGATTGTGTTTGGATATGTGGGATAAAAAAGTGTAAAGGAACATATGCCTTATCTCTCATGCCTTAATTAAATGCCTTTCGGTGGGAGAACAATGGTAAGAGGCTAAAAGGCCCACCTCACCTTCTATCGTCCTTGCAAGTCAAACATGGTAACACTGATTCTTTCTTTTTTTCCATATGGTCTTTGAGAATTTAGTTGTCGAGTAAACCCATAATTTATTTATTTTCATCATGTGTCTCCGATGTTTAACTGTCGTAGTTGGAAATAGAATTATGAACCGATTACGTGGTTCCTAAGCTCGATTGATGCATATTATGCAAAATCGAATGTACGCCAAAAACTTTAGTTTTAACCTTATTTAACAAAGTTTTTATAATTATTATGCCATTTAATCTACAAACTTAAACCGTTAAGAAATAAATAAAAACTTGAATATTAAACTTGTCTCAACTACCTACATGCCACATTCATAGTGCTCTTTTAGAGGCTAAACTAGGCTAGGATCGAGGATAAAATTTCGGTCAATAAAATTTATTTAGGGTCTGTTTGGGTCAGATTTTAATTTAAATCAAAGTCAAACAATCAATATCAACTACATCTTTCATATGTCTCACATATTTTCAACCACACATTTCAATTTATCACAATCCACTTAAAATTTGATTTTAATTTACACCAAACATCCTCTTAATAAAATCGACGCAAAAGTTCATGTTTAATGTATACTATATCAAACTATCTAATTTAAAAGATTAAATTGCTCGTAAAAATCAAATGGGGATATTTTGACAAGTTGGTAGGAGGTCGTGCGAGTGTGTCTATGCATTACTGTTTAATCTTTGAATTTTCAGTGACATAGGATTCTTCTAAGGATGCCGCTGATTAGAATCTGTTTTTCGAAAAACGAATCATCTTTTGAAGAAGTGCTTCAGAAAAGAAACATAACATTTGTACATAGAAATAATAAAACAAAATGGAAATGGAAATTGAAAACTTTCACGTAGAAGTTGGAGCATCCGAAGAATATATTCTGGAGAGTGGAGACCCCAAGAAGAAGAAGAAGATCAAAAGGTACTTGTAGTGTGTAATAGAAGTTCTCTCCTCTCAGGCCATAAGATTTTTCTCTTAAAAAATACGGTAGGATGAATTTGGAAGTGAGACGAGCATGTTTACGTAAGTGTAACCGTGTGAGCATTGGTCAAGTATTATCAAACGTGCCCATAGATATAGAATGACATAGGAGATGACTACAAGAAGTGACGAGGATTAATAATATGCATTTATCATCTCGTTTAATTTATTAATTATTTATTGATAATATCATTGATTTATTAAATACGATATACTTATACGCTTACTTTCGAGAAATGTGTTGAAATACTATTATTATTTTCTAACCATGGAAATTAATTCATCTGAAGCAATATAATAATTTAAAATTTAAAGAACAAAATAGTAATAGTATATGTTTCTGTTATGATATTTTTTAATTTTAGCTCCAATTTGGTACAATTAAAAAATTGATTAAAATCTAAGTCAAAGTCAGTAATTAATTTTAATCTTATATTTCATGAGATTCAAAAATTTTTAATTATACAATTCATTAACTTTTATCAAAATCTATTAAAAATTTGATTTTTATATAAACCAAAAATGAACTTAATTATAATGCAACGTTTCTAGCAAAATGGTTTCAAAATAAAACATACAACTATTGGGCCAAATCCAACAGTTTATCGTTTGTGGTTGTATTGGCCCAACCCAGTGTACAGACTATGCTTTGTGGCCTTTCGTCCATTGTTAAAATGAAAAATTCGAGGCCCATGTACTTTAGGAGAATTGTAGTTGGATATACACACCAAAAAGAACACAAATGTAAAGCACAGCCAAGATGCAAATTTTACAACAATATTCGATATTGTGCATGAGAGTTGTTATGACTTGTTACTAGGTACTGTCACGTGGCTATCTTAACTAGGCCGTGGACCTGTTGCTACATTATTCGAGGCCCATGTACATCCGATGCTATATTATCCGAGGCCCATGTACATTCAAGGTCCTCATTCCGAGGCTCTGATATCATTCGAGGCACCTTCCTAAATCCGAGGCCCAAGTAACTCCGAGGCTCCTCGGCTAGTGACGGTCCACGTGCAAAGATTGAACTCATGATGAAAATTTTATTCGAATGATTGATATGACCTTTGTTAAAAGTGTGTTTGTGGTCTTTTCAATGTAAGAGCATTTAAAGCTTTGTTGGGCTAGGAAAATCGATGTGATGGCTATGAATTGATGAGTCGGCCCAAGAGATGAGGTCACGTGTAATCTGATTCAAAGGACACCATTTCATTTGCCCCTGATTATGCAACTGATAATTTTCGATTGTAGATGAAGATGGCGAGGAAGATAGTTTTACCATGACTTTTCCTTTCTCCCAATTTTCGTTTGTTAACACATTGAGAGCATATTCAATAACACTCATTTTTAATTTGTTTTAGTTTAATTAATCAATTTTTATTTTTATTTCAGTTTTGACTATTCTGCTAGTAACCATTATAAAAACTAACTAATGAATTGAGTTCAATTTTTATTTATATAAATGTCATCCGTCCACTTCAAAAATGGAAAATGGGACTGTCGTTTTTCGCTTCTGAAAAAATTGTCGCCAAATATATAAATTGTGGCCAACAGATCAACACGGAAAACTGTTTTGCAAGAAATGTGACCTCTAAATTTTATTTTTTTCCCCCCAATTTTAGACAAGCCTAAAAAATATAACTTATAATTAAAATAATTTTTTTTAGTGGCGTTTAATATTCGAATGAAAATATTAAAAATTTTTAAAGAACTTTTTGTTAACTTTCGTGATATAAATAGAAAGAACTTGTTAGTCATACAAAGCAATTGACAAAACAACGCCGTCTGTGGGAATCGAACCCACGACCACGTGGTTAAAAGCCACGCGCTCTACCGGCTGAGCTAAGACGGCTTGATGCTTAGATTGAGGAATAAAATTTATAATTCTACTTTGTTTTGTTTATTTTGGCCAATTAGTTCAGTAAGATAATTTAAATCACATATATTTATATAGCTTATAGTACATACACTTTGCAAAGTTAAAACATGAAAATTCTAGATTTGCTCTCTTTCCAGATTTCTCTATGAAAAGGTGCAACTTTGGAAATTTTACGCCAACACTAATTTATTGTCTCAAATTTCAACTGATGTGAATTTTTTTTTCCAAATATACTCGTTCATTTCATTAGGGACCTGTTTGAGCCAATTTTTTGAGTAAAATACATTTTTAAATAATAGATTGATGAAGAATATGTGGTTAAAAATAATTAATTTTTTTTTTGAATTGCATGTAATATTATTTTATTGAATAATGTGTGGTTAAAAAGAAAAGAGAGAAAAATGTATTTAAAAAAAAAAAAGAATTAAATAATGGCTAGATAACAATATGTCATTTTTAGATGACAATTAAGTATGTTTATTAAAATCGTTGCCCTTTTCTTCTCTCTGCCCATAATTTGAGACATCACTTGAAGTCAATTTACGTTTCAACCACTAAATTTTACACGAAAGCAAAACTTCATTCAAAATATCCGCTTTTATGATAGCGCGTTGAACTATAGAATTCAAAAGTTTAAGTTGTTAAAAAGAGAAGAATTTAATTTCGAGGATTGGATAATAATGAAACTTTAACGATTTTTACTTCTTGTATAGAAATACATCATTAAAAAAAAAATAACACGATATAAAATAAAGGAATTTATTCAACTAAACCTCATAATGGAGTACAAAAACTTAAGAGTGAGAGTGACATACTAATATACAAATATAAGAAAAAATATTTATACACCTACTAACTTCATTTTTATATTTTTATTCTTTTTTCTGAACAAAATACAAAGTTTTCAAACTCAAACAAAATGAAGCTCAAGCTCAAAATCCCTAGAACATTTTCCAGAGAGCAAGAAGATCACAACTGACAACTAAGATCAAGCGTAGATCACAAATTACATTGCCAAACTACTGTACATTCTCTTCAAATATGGTTTATATAGTACACGGCTACACGTATAAGGTTGTAACGGAAATTAAGTACTCCACTGAATCAAAGAGGTTATAGTTGTACCTCGTTTTACGTGTAAAGAGCAGAAGCTGATGCTCTTGGGTAAGTTGTTACTCCATGCATTTCTCCAGCACTGCTTCTGCACGAACTGGGTTGACCGTTATGGTGAGTTTGGTGATTCATTTGATCATTTTTTGAAGTTTCCTGAAGCTTCTCTAAAGCAGTTACCACCTCATCCATGTTCGGCCTTGACCTGGGATCTGTGGATAGGCATTGGAGCGCAAGATGAGCGGCCTTTAGGGCCCGACCCAATGAGTATTGGCCTTGAAGACGGGCATCCAGAACACGAAGAATTCTACGCTTGTTTGTGAGGTAAGGTTTTGCCCAGTCAACCAGATTATGTTCCCCCGCTGGCTGATTCTTGTCTATTGCTTTCCTACCAGATAAAAATTCTAGCAGAACCACGCCAAAGCTGTATACATCGTTCTTGGCTGTTAAATGACCTTCAAGCAAGAGAGAAATTTATCAGATAACCGTCCATCATTCAATTAATGAACATTCATCGCAAATCAAACGAATAAAAAGAGCTCTTGGAAGCTCGAGGTTTAACATAGCACCTAGTAGCTAGAATATCATGTTGATGATAACAAATATGGATAGCACTTGGCAGAGAAACATGAAGGATTGATCAAAATAAAGGAGAATGAATGCAAAATACAATCGTGTTGGTCAATGAATTTATGAGGAATTGAGCACGTCAAATTTACCTGTCGATAGATACTCAGGAGCAGCATATCCATAAGTACCCATAACTCTAGTAGAAACGTGACTCTTATCACCAGTTGGCCCATCCCTGGCTAACCCAAAATCAGAAAGTTTGGCATTGTAGTTCTGTGTATTCAAAAGCATAAAATAGTTAGGAAGTCTTAGAATTATGTGTACAAGGGAATCCAATGACACCATAGAGCCAACGCCAGTTTAGCCTTCAAAAATACGTACTGAATCAAGCAGGATATTTGAAGTCTTGAAATCCCGATATATTACTTGAGTCTCAGCATTGTGAAGAAAGGCAAGTCCCCGTGCAGCGCCAAGAGCAATTTTCATTCGTAGCCTCCAAGAAAGTGGCTGGAAGTAAGAACCTCCTGGTTCAACACAAAATCATTGTCAACTAAATAACAGGAGGCAATGGGTTCAGAGAAATGTATACTCCTAATCACGCGAAGCCAGATACGAGGTTATACTGAACTCACTCCTGAATAGATGATTCTCCATGCTACCCTTGGGCATGAACTCATAGACCAAAAGTCTGTGGTCATCCTCTAAGCAATAACCAATCAATTTTACAAGATTAGGATGACGCAACTGACCAAGATAATTGATTTCAGCCTGAAAATCCAACAGTGAAGCTTGTCAATGAAAAAGAGAAATTAAGTGCACAACAAAACATGCTGCTCCATTGTTATAATTCACTTTTTCCATCACAGCAATATGAAGCTTTACTTAAATCAGATATTAATATCTCGGAGCTTATAACAGTTTCTTTATAAGATTTGTTAAATGCACTGATTAATTAGATTTTGTTAACTGCGTTGATTTACGTAAGTGGACATCAAGCAAAACTAAGCAATGAATAACCAAATTTTAAAGCACGTGCAGACTGACTATGCAACGATACATTTTGCAAGAATGAATGAATACTGTAATGGCATGTTTGGTAAGAGTGTACTCGACACTACTAGACACGGTATTAAAGAAGAAAAGAAGCTATAATCTCATAGATTGTACTGTCCAGGCATGTACAGTAATGTATAAGAACATGCCCGTCTTGTACAAAACACAAAAGCGACATACATGAGAAACAAAGTTAAAAAAGGAGAAAGACATACCAACCATTCCTTGTGACCCTGTCCCCCATCTTGTCTTAGCCTCTTAACAGCAACCATCATCCCAACGCCTGGCTTTGACGCTGCAAATGAATGCTTATCAATCCATCCTTTGAAAACAGAACCAAAACCCCCTTCACCTAAGATGCTATCGGGACGGAAGTTCCTTGTGGCCGCCTTGAGATCACTGAATGAGAAGAATTTCAAGTTCGAGGACTGCAAGATCTCACCCTCAGTCCGAGGAGTCTGGGGTATTGAGACAGATGAACCCACGCTGCTTGAATTACTCAACTCTATCCCATCTCCACTTACATTTCTAGAAGAAGTCATACCTATGTGCATCATCCAACATTTTCGAAAATTAAGATCAAGAAATCAAAATGTATACCTCGCGTGCAGATTATCAGAGCTTCCCACTGCCAACTTAATTTGCAAATGTAAAATATTAGAACTATTAAACCACTTCATCTAAAAGCTTAAAACATTAATATTTTGACTTCAACGTGCTCCCTCACATGCATGCCGCACGGATTTATTTTTTCATCAAAGGCTTGACTAGCAAAATTTTCATCAATAGGAAACAAGACTAGAACATAAAACACTTGTATGATTTACTAGTATATTGACGCATCCAAAACCTTGAGTTGTTTAAGAAGGGAGAAATTTAGTTATTTATATTTTATCTTCCAAATGAACCTTACATAAATCAAAATTTGAATCATAAAAATCCCCCCTTCAACTACACAAACCACCTCACACGATATATGCAGTAAAAATGTATAGAAGAAATTAGTTGCCACCAATTAAAATCAATCAAGAAATAATTTACTGTGCAGCATTTGTAGTCTAAGGTATCCTATTCCCTTTGAAGGTAAATGATACAGCAAATGTAGAGGACATGAATTCTTAGTCTCAGAAAACTAAAACATCACAAAAAAAAAATCACAAATTTGAATCTCTTGATTCAACCTCTCCATTTTCTCATATAGCAACCATAATTTCAATGTTTTCTCTCTTTAATTTTACATAAAGAAAGTGATTGTGGATTAAGAATATACCTGTACCAGTATGCAATGTGCTCTCGGCCTTGATTTCGTTGCTAAGGCAAATACCCATCCAATTTCAAAAAATCCCTCAAAAAAATTCAATTTCTTAGCCTGGGAAAACAAGTCACAATTCCAAAACCAACTTCAAGATGATACAAGCACAAAGTACAAACAATTTGCTTACTTCAGGTACCTAAAAACGAAATGAACTAAACTTCAACACAAACCCAAGAAAAGCTCTGCAATTCCAGATCTAATTGGAATCCTCTGAGTTTTCTTGATCTCTGTTTATGTTAGGTATTACTTATTAGCCACCTAACAAACCACCCCTTTGACTCTTTTTATGTAATATATTTCTCTCTATAAAAACAGGGACAAAAAGGAACACACAGTTGCAGTCTTGATGATGAACTGGTGATTTTTCCTACACGGGTCTTGTTTTTGTACTGGAAAATTATAAGGGGAAGTTGTAGATTAAAGAAAAACTGAAAGCGAAATTGGATTTTATTGAACTGGTTGCCATTTGTGGAACGTCGTTGGAAGAATCCTCCCTTTAGACTAGATTAGAAGGTTGACTTGACTTTTGAAATTCATAATTGAATGATATAATTTTTAATTATTTCATAGATAGAGTTTCGACTTTCAAATTCTAGCTCTATCTGATCCTCAATTTTCAAAAAAAAAAAAAAATTATTTTTAATCGCATATTTCATGAAATTCATGACTTTTATCAACTTTTATCAAAATTTACCTAAAAAATAAATTTTTAAACGAGGGCTTACTTTTTGTAGTCAAGAGATCTTGATATTTCATATCAAAATTAAAATCTCAATGTTCGTTTTTCTAGTGATCTCGCAAAAGAATGAAGATTGAGATTACTATTTTTTTTTAATTTCTTTTTTACAGCAATAAAGTTTTGTTTCCGACAACAATTTAGAGCATCTCCATTGGCGACACTGTTGCAGTAAAAATTGTGTCAAATCATTTCAAGATCGTTAAATGGTAAGGAAACCGTGAAAATATCTATTACATCATTTATACGCGATCCACAATTAGTGTAGTGCACATCTCCATCTCTATTGTATATTCTCTTATCTTCATTTTCATTTTGATCATCACTTGTACAACAATTCACGTTATTACCTTTGAGATGCTCTTAACCATTTGAATTTTTGGTTGTATTCCGGCCTTTTTTTTTGGAAGCTAGATTCTTCATAATTAGTCAAGTTTAATACACTTCTAGAAAAATATTTGGGTTTAAATTAAAAATTTCCTTTTCATTAAGTTGCTTGTTTCTAGAAAGTCTTGGGGACCTGTACGTAAGAATACTTTTCTGCCCAATGATGGATTAATTTATTATTAACTAGAAAAATGTTGATTTAACAATGATTAAGATAAGACAACCAGAGATATGAAACAATTTATTGGCACAAACAAAAACACAAGTCTCAATGCTGACGTGATTAGGATGGTTCATATTGCCCACACCAAATTTTGAGGGCTGTACGGTCGAGACATCTAAGTCGGAGACGAGGTAGTTACAAAGTAAATAAGTAGGGGATTAACCTGCAAATTTCTCATAAATAATTGAAGGAATCTATTGATTTTGATTAATAAGAATTATAACGTGCTCTATATGTGTTTTCCTTTATAGTCTACTAATTAATAATTTAATAGTTAAATTCTTTAGATATAATAAATTCACAATCTGTGTAATAACTTGAAATTTTAAATACAGTGATCAGAAGAGACAATGCTCTTTAAATCTTGCTGAAATCTTGTCACTATCTATTTTTATTTATTTTTTATTTTTTAAAGATGAAGAATTCTGCAAAAAATATATACATCTATCATTTAGAATGAAATAAAATATATTTTTATTTCAAAAAATGCATAATTTAATTATTTATTTGACAATCAATATTCTCTTTTAACTAAGTCAAGCTTTGTCTAGTAGAAAGATTGAAGTCATCATCCAAACACTATTAGTCCTCTTGACTTTTGCAACCTGAGTGCCCTTTAGTTTTTACTTTTTAGGACAGTAGCCCATTTACATGGATGCATCTATTACCGATTAATAAGCCTATGGGCCCATTGGGCATTTAATGTAGAATTATAAAGTGAAAAGGGAAAATTAGGCCCCCTACTATATTAAATTAACTAAATTGAATAATACACTTTAAAATTAAATAAATTACTTACCACGTAATTAATACGTCATAAAAGTCAAATCTCCCCCCAAATCAGAGATCCCCAATTCCAGACGATCAAAAGAGAAACCTCTTTTGCGGTAAAGGTGAGCGAGTTTTCTGG
>CAIGRR010277808.1:0-12126 GCA_903798365.1 Fraxinus sp. 1973-6204 | reverse complement strand
ACTTGATATGGGCATAAATTTGTTGGAAAACAACTGTGAATCATTACACATAAAATATTTTAAAAGACAATGGTTGTAAAATAAATCCCAAAATAGTACAATGTATGGAACTAAAAATAAACCCTCAAGGCAATACAATAAACATTTATGCTTACAGAAATATGGGAACTTATACAAATGGGAGTTAAGCAGCAAAGACTTAAGGATCCACTCCAAATCACGCTAAGCCTTTCTGTGATGTTCATTTTTTTAGAAGTGATTTTGTTTAAAGTAGCTTTTTTGATGATATGTGATAAAGAAGTAAGAAAAGTTGTCAATCCATGTATCTCAATAATTCACATTTCTAAAAATTAAAACTACCAGAGGCTATAATGGAAGGAATTTTTACACCATCCCTACAGCACACACACGAAAACTGCAATGGAAGGAATTGAAGACTTCCAGCCACACACGGAAACTGCAACGGAA
This sequence comes from Fraxinus sp. 1973-6204, assembly GCA_903798365.1. Taxonomy (NCBI): domain Eukaryota; kingdom Viridiplantae; phylum Streptophyta; class Magnoliopsida; order Lamiales; family Oleaceae; genus Fraxinus; species Fraxinus sp. 1973-6204. Next base: position 11,658 of record CAIGRR010277808.1, on the reverse strand, counting down.
GGAATCTTGTACATTGTTCGAAATTCTTCACTTCTTTAACAAGAGATTTCAAAAGAAAAAGCAGCATATATAGAATAAACTCGCCAAAAAAAATTGAAAACATATAGAGAATGCAACAGATTTCAAAAGCAAAAACAAAACTTGCCAATTTTTTTTTGAAAACACAGTTCATTGAAGCCAAAAATTCATCTCTGGGAAAAAAATACTTACATCGATCTGATAACTTTGACAAAGGTATGGAGATTCCGGTCGAGTTTGGGAATTCCCCCCTCGGTCTTCTCACTGATTGGAACAATTTGGTGATTTAGGGTTCTTGAGGGAGATGGATTTGGGACAAAGGGATTTCACGCTCACGGCTTGGGTCTGGGGAAAATTCTTAATTGGGTTTGGCTTACACGATTTACAGAGTCGTGTTTCCATAATGGTAATGGCTTGTTTCGTTGGAAGCTTGCTTATTATGCTAATGAGTTGGCGAATGAAATCTTATTTGGAAGGATTTAACCGGCCAAGTCGTTTTTCCATCAGCGATGTAGACGCGTCTATTAACGCGTTTATTTAATTAATTTGTTAATTTATTTAGAAAAAAATAAAATAATTTAATTAATTCAATAAAAAATATAAAAAAATTATTTAGTTTCGGGTCTCATTCGGTTCTTCGGTTCTTGGTCTAGACCCAATACCCGTCCCGACCCAAATTCATCGATTCTCCATTCGGGTACCCTTTCGGGTATTTAACTTATGAAGAACCACTTGATTCGAGTCGANAATTATTTAGTTTCGGGTCTCATTCGGTTCTTCGGTTCTTGGTCTAGACCCAATACCCGACCCAAACCTTTCGGTTCTCGATTTGGGTATCCGTTCGGGTCTTTAACTTATGAAGAACCGCTCAGTTCGGTTCGGGTTCGGTTTGATCCGGTTCGGTTCGGATATTTTGGACACTCCTAATTGGATGGAGTGAAGTTCGGTGGCCACCGAGACAATTTTGAAAGTTCGATGATTAAGTCGTGACACAACTCAAAGTTCAGTGGCTAATGAAACTTTTAACTCAACATCCTACCTTATCTATCACATCAAAATCTAAAATCATTCTCTTTCTTCTCATATTCATACTCTCTTCACCACCCATCTATCTGCCCTCAGACCGCTACTGCCACTACATCAACCTCGCTTGATGTAAGCGTCACTGCTACAACGGCGAGTTGCAGCGCAGCGAAGAGATGTGAAAAGTCATCATCGTTGCTGCGACGCACAGCCACAGTGACACGACCCGTCCCCAATCACCATAATGGATCCGACACGTGCAGTGCGCCGATGGTAGATACCAGCTGAGTGTCGATCCCACCATCAAGGCGACTATGACCTGCTTGACAGTGATATATTCTTATAAAAATTTTGACAGGATTTCCTTTGCAGTATGGACTAAAACCTCCTAAACAATAATTAATTTCCTCAAGCCAGTACATATAATTTAAAACAGAGTACACCAGCCCCGCAAAACTCAACTATTCAAAATAATTTGTGATCAAATTATATAGAATTGTAACCTTAATATATTTAATTAATTAGTTTATAAATAGAATTTAAAAAAAAAATCTAGTTTTTGAAATTTTAAACCTTGTTTCTTAGTTTTGAAATATGTCATACTTATTCTATTATATATATGAATTCTTCTCTTTTATTAAAGATTATATGGAACACTAATGGCAACTTAAAAGTTAAAACAAAAAGTAAAGTCTTAATTAATTAAAACTTGATGTAAGGTTAATCTATAGAATGTATTAAATAGATACTCATCCATCAATCGTTCATTCAAATTTTGATAGAAGAGGAGAAAATATGGAATATCAAGAATTAACTTCTACTTGAAAATCTTATTATTATTCAAAATCAATCATTTGAAATCGGCCTTAATTCAAATTCGTGAATTTAAACGTACATATTCACAGTAGAAAAATATTATCGCAAAAGATGCTCCATCACCACATGTGATAGATAAACTAGACTACACTACACTTGACTCAATATCTATTTTCAAGATACCACACTCGCACATGATATACTAGATGTACTGTGTAACAATTAATGCCACACATAACTTCTCATGGAATTCATACAAAGAAGAATTAACATATTTGTACAATTGTTGTTGACAAACACAACCATGATTGATAACGTAGATGTTATCAAAATCTGGACAATTTATTTTAAAAACAGCTTTCAAGATAGATGAATGTCATGTTGCTAAGTGTGAATTGTCAACCAAGATTGTTAAAAATAAATTAAATTAAATTGTACCGCATGATTGTACCAACAAATTTATGGAGTGGACGACAATATACTGAAATTTTAAAAGAAAAATGCTATAAATGTGTTAAAAATATACAGTGTCTATGTCCTATAATATGAATAGGCTAGTCAATTTGAATGAGCAAAATATAATGTGAAATTCACTAGTTATTTTGATTGGGCTAAATGTTGCTAGGCCCAAACAAGACTGACAAATCCAATAACAAACGTTCATAAGTATGGTTGGATTTAATTATTTTGATTCAAGAACTTCCCATCTTGATAAAGAACCAAAACGGTAAATCTAATCGACTTTTCAAGGAATGGAGGGTTTAATGGTTGAAAACTATAAGATTCTTAAATTAGCCCAGCTGCTCGAGTGTATAATTTCAGAAGAGTAATGCTATTCATCATCATTGGGGATACAATCTCAGTTTATGTGGCGTTAATGTGGAGATTTAATTATACTTTTCATTTAACCTATCATTTAAAGTCACTTAAATTAGGGTTATAACCTCAGTGAGGATGAATAACATTTTTATTTCAGAAAGAATTGTGGGAACTGTGTACCTTTTGGGAAGGAATTGATCCATTGGTTCAGGGACTTGGGATCCAACACCGTCCACTCACTTCAGTTACCTATAACATTGCATAGGCACTTGAGCAACTTGAGTGCTTTTCCTCATTCTTTATTGGTCGAGAGATACAATAGGGTAATAATTATTTATAGCCTGTTTGGTAGAAATTAAAATCGAATTAAATTGAAAAACTAACTGTTATTGTTGACTTTTATTAGACGGGTGAGACCCACTAACGGTTATATTTTCAATTTTAATCGGATTTTAATTGTTACCAAACAGGCTGTAGACCTCGTGTCTAGATTGTCTTATCAACAATCCTGATTGGTGACTGGATTTGCATTATGTGTGATTCGAAATTTTTCTATTATCGAGGTAATGATTGGAAAACACAACCCCACAAAGCTCGATCTTCTGTTTTGGCCTCGCCTAACATTTATGAGCGGCCAAAACATTCAAATTTTACCTAGGAAATCAGTTAATTTAAACTACGATTTAAGGAAAATGATAGTCTAATATTTTTCAGAGTATCAGTATATTTTTTTTCCAAAAAAAAATTTAGGGATAATTGTGGCAATTGTACCAAACCTTTCAATTAATAGTAGATTTCGTCCAAACCTTTCATTTATGTTACACATGATACCAAATCTTTCAAAATGTCGCAATTGAAGTCCAAACGGACGATTTCTGTTAATTTGACATTTAATTGACTAAATAATTGACTTTTACAATAGTTTTGATTAATTTTAAAGGGTTAAAATGCCAACTTTACATTTTTTTTATAATTAAATAACCAAAATCAAATAATTAAAATTAAAAATTCATTTCCATCTCTACGTTCTCCATCCACCCCACACATACCCACCCCATTTTTCTTAATTTTAATTATTTGATTTTATTTATTTTATTATAAAAAATGTAAAATTACCATTTTAACCTATTAAAATTAGTCAAAATTATTTTCAAGATTAATTATTTGGTTAACTAATTGTCAAACTAACATAAACCATTCATTTGGATTTCAGCTGCGACATTTTGAAAGATTTGGTACTTTTGGTAACACAAATGAAAAGTTTGATCAAAGTCTGCTATTAAGTGAAATATTTGATATCGTTGTTGCAATTATCCCAAAAATTGATTCAATTTTCACTTGAACAAAGTGTGAAGGCCATAATTGGAAAAAATTGTGAAAGGAGATGGCGTGGGGTCCACAGGACGTGATCTACATGTAACATATGGCTGATATATATTGGTTGGGACCACGAAATATTCCTGTGAAGTAAGTGCACCTTAAATAAATTTTTTGTGTTGGGTCAGAAACCCAGATATCGTAACTACCGTGGGAACCGCAGCAGCATAAAGATTCTCTGCACACGTGGATGCCAATGTGGGGTCCTCTGGGCTCATTGATATGACCAGCTGCAACTAGTTGTAAGTCGTAATAGTTTGGTAAGATTGAACTTGCCTTTTAGTCATTGTTTGGTGAGAATTTTTCATTTTTTTTTTTTTTTTAAAGACCGTCAGCGGCCAATATTAAAAAAAATTATTTTTAAATAGTAATTTTTCTAAGAATATTGATTAAAGAATTAGAGAATAAAATATTTTATTTTGTAAACGTGTGATTAAAAATGAGTGCGAGAATTAAATACAATTGTTTTAAAAGAAGACAAACATGAACTAAAATTTATTATCAATCATTCTTCAAAAAAAAATATTTTTCATATGTTTGAAATAATATTTTTCATATGTTCTTAATGATTTTTTGTTTATTCACGCTTTCATATAAGTTAAAAAGTTTTTTTTTTATTAAAAAAATACTCAATTGTTTGGGTTTGAGCTTAAATCTCGAGCTAACTATTTCAGAGGTAAATTAACCTTAAAATTTAAATTTGAGTATGTTTGATAAATATTATTGAGGAAAGAATGTATTTTAAATAGTGATATGATATAAAAATATGTTGTTAAAAATTAAGGAAATTTTATTAATGTGATAAAAAATATTATTTTATTAAAAAATGTGTGGTTGAAAATAAATTTTGAAAGAATGTATTTCTAAAAAATGTGTGACAAACAGGGGCTTATTGAGTTTGTACTATAATCCTATGCAAAGCTAGGCCAAAAAAGAAAAAAAAAATATTTTCCCAAGTAGTATCTATATATATTTTTTACTTTATAAAATCGAAAAACTCTACACGTATAGGGATGTGGCCCGGTACGTTACAGGGGGACAGCTATAACGTACAAGGGCCTGTACGTATGACACCCCTCTATAAAATTTGTCGATAACCCACCTTAAAACTCATGGCGAGTTTAACTCCAAAATTTAACTAACACTAAAGTCGAGTTCTATGTCCAACCCAAATGAATCTTGAATACAATTTTGACAAATAGAAACATTACAATAGGGTATTAGATGGATCGAGTTGAGTCGCTTGACTCGCACACCATCAAGCTTGGCTCAATCCACCCTGTGAACCAACTCCCACTCGGGTGACTCGTTTTCAAATGCCTAGCTCAACTCGCTCTTTGGTGGGTTAGTCATATTTTTTTTTTCTTTGTAAAAAAATTAAAAAATGACATTTCATCCCCGAAGTATAATCAACAAGTAAATTTGTAAGGAAAAATCATTTTGGTCAAAATAATTATAAAATTGTAAAAATCATCATCCTTTATCCGGACTTGAGATCGACTACATGGTATGTTAGCGGAGTTAAAATTGTACGCGAATTAGTATTTCGTGTGTGTGTTTTACAAATCAATGAAATAAATACTAAGAAATTAAATATACTTATAATCCAACCTTAGTAGTTTGCAATTAGACTTCTTAAAAGAATATGGGAAGGTCACCTACGTTTTCTTGAAACCAACGGTCCATGAAAATATATGCTTCTATTTTGGTTGTAATATTGTCATGCCACGTGATGCAATTTGATCTAACATACGATTTTTTAAAATAGGTATTACGTTTATAAGTGCTATTAAAGTTGCGGGTGCAGTTAACAAATATTGGATATTGATACTGCTGTTATAATTTTGCTCAAAAATATCGGATATTGATATCATTGTTATAATTCTATTCAAAATCTATTGAAGTTTTAGGACTACTATAATTTTGTTCAAAATACATGTGAACATAATGAAACTGAATTTCTTTGATAATGTTTTGGAGAATATGAGGTAAATTAGGGTAAAAATGTCATTTACGCGCCCATATTTTCGGTTTTGCACTCCCCAATTTACCTAAATGACCTTCCAATCCATGAGCACTTGATCGTATCATTGGCTTTAAAAAGTTAACATAACAATTATATTTAAACGCTCTATTAGAACGAAAGAAAAAAAAAAAAATAACTGTGAATATACCGTAAAATACTATTATTAACCATACATGAAGTACAATACAATGAATATTTTACTAATCAAATTAAAATCATCTAAAGAAAGTGAAATAATTTGTACAACGTGATGTTTAGATTCATCTGAAATGAGAGTCAAATTATCACCATCAAAATATAATGCCACTATACTTATCACCGCCAAATTTTTTTTTTCTTTTTAAATACACGGTGGGACCCACATTTGTTTCTTTTCCAGTTGAATTCTGGTCATTTTTTTTCTGTACAAATGGTTTTTTTCATTTGAATAACTTGTTTTCTTACTTTTAAATATAAGTGGTATACTTAGTTTTCTTCTTCTTTGTTGTTGTAACTCTTACTTTACTGTCAGATTTAATAATTTATTGATTTTTAAAAATATATATATTTCACATAGAGTAGTGCAATTCATGCTTAAACTTGGTTTGACATAATTGTTGTACGTTTTAAAATTAGCAATTTAATGTTTGGTAAGCAAAATTGATTTGTTGATGTGTCGGTATTCAATTACTAAAATAAATACTGATCATAACATTTCATTTTGAATTATTATTATCATTATTAATGTTAAAAAGTATTATTTTTACTTTTTATATAAAAAAAAAATGAGATACTACGAAATATTTTTCAAAGATAATGTATTTGTATTCACATTAGTTATTTTAAAATAAAATAGCTTTTGAATCTCAATTTTATAACCTTCAACGCATTAGACTCGTGGCAATATAGTTTTTCAATTTGTTCTTAGATTATCAATAAACTTAGGATAGAAAACGAATAATTTGATTAATTAGGGTTAAAATTGATATTTTAATTATAAATAATTAAATAATCTAAAAACATAATATGAAAAACAATCATATTATGATCGCAACAATGAAATAGTGATGGAAGTCGGAATGATTGGATGATATGATTGTGAGTTGTGACACATAAAAACGATAGTAATTGCAATTATATATCCAAATTGGATGAATACTAAGGAAGCTTTGTAGACTCGATAACGAGTTTTTTCTCCGCTTTGAATAGGCAGATTTTCCTCCTATTTATAAGAGGATTGTGAAGGTGTTTGTTCCTCAAATAGTGGAACGTGTGGACACCAGATGAATCGATTAACCGGGATTCTAAAGGGATGGTAGTTTTGGAGTCTCAGAAGACTCGATAAACTTTGAATGGAGTAAGAATAGCCGTTGGAAGGAGTGTTACCTTTGTCACGCATGGTAAGACTTGGTCTTACTCTTGGCTCACTGCTCCTTCGAAAAAGATGAAGGGAATTGAACTAACTTATACATTGAGAAACTTAGTGTTCAGACTTCATGTCACAATGCAAGATCGATAAGTAGGTCAAGAATGGGCATGATACGCATACATAAACTCGAGCCAGAGGACACATATACATGGATTGGGTTAAGAATGAACAATTTTGTGCCACGACAACTAACAATAACATTGATGAAAGGATTGATAGTAGAAAACCCTCTATAAATGTTTTTAATTGCGATATACCCCTATTTATTGAAAATCGCAAAAAATTCCCTCTGTTTGAAACCTTTTGTAGGAAAACCCTCTACCGTCCAATTCCGTTAGTTTAACCGTTAAAAATAGTAAAAATTGCAAAAATTTAAAAGGAATAATTACAATTTTAATACCCAAACTTATTATTTTTTGACAAATCCAAATATTTTTTAATGTGCGAGCTACAATCCCAAATGTTTAAAACTTTATTTTTTACCCTACCCCACTCCACTTCGTCTTCTTCCCTAACCCACCCCATCCTATCCTTTTCTTGGATACCTAACCCAATCCTCTTCCATCTTCTTGCCCAATCGAGTAAATAAAAATCCAAAATTCAAAACCAAAATACCAAAACCCCCACCCAAAATAATGTCATATCATGTAGCATTACCAACACCCTCCTACTTTCTCTCTCTAATCTGGCAATTGACCACAATGACTTTATAGTAGATAACTCTGAGCAGGGATGTAAGTGAAGAAACAAAAAATTTGTAGAATGAGCCCATGGCTAAGACATGCACAATGGTAACCAGAAAATATGGCTAAATTATTCAAGGATGAGGTTAGTCAAATCAATCCATGAAGCAGCCCCCTCACACTAGCCAGACTGCTCTTTACCAAGAGTGTCTTCAATCCAGCCCATCTGTTCAGTTCTAAGCCAACCCTTTGTAAGTGTTATGTAATATGTCCAAACAATTTTGGACATATATATATGTCCATATATATATATATATATATATGCATTTTATGGCAAGATTTATTATTTATTGAATTAAAATTTTAATAAGTTAAATAATAGAATTCGTAGATTCAAATCTTGATAATTTGTTAATTAAAAAGAGTTGTGATTGTGAGATACAAATTGCATATAACTGAATCTTGAATCATCCGTAGTCATAAGTAATAACGAGATACATACATCGTTATTACGGATGGATCATTACGTGTGACATTTCTTACATGTGAAGTAAATAGCTAATCTCACAAGCTAATATGTGGTAACACTTAAATGAACACGTTGATATTTTGTCATAGAATAAGATATTGGAGACGCACCGAGGAGATTCCACATAGATAATTATCCGAGTGTCAGTGATTAATCTCTAACATTCGGTAGTGAAATTGGTCATTTGACTTGATGTCATCATAGTGTCTTATATGAGTATAGTTATACTATGGTGCTGTTGAATGTTGCTCTGCTAATGATCATTAATACAACATCGTTCAGGTATGTCAAGAATCATATGAAGGTTGTGAATGATCAATAGATGATTCGTCACTCTCAGATAGTAAGAGATTATGATCTACATTTTATTCAGTTAAGTTAATAATGAAATCATTGGCCAATGTATACTTAATAGTGGAGTGAAAGATATGATCGATTGACACATATTCATATTTCGTAATTGATTAGTTTGGTTTTGTCAGACAACGTGACATTTTTTGTGTCACGTGTATTGTCTGACACATTGCTAAACATCAATTTGGGACGAAGAATGTGAATTGGTGATAAATTAAAATGAGTATTTTAATTTATCGATTTTGATTAGATCAACATAACAATTCACGTCGTTAGATATCGTGATCGGGAACTTGATAGGTCAACACAAAAGGAGAACCATAAGAATGAGATTCACCAATTAATTAATTAACAAGTGTCGGACAATTAATTAATTGAGTTGCATGTTAAAAGATTCAAATTAATTAATTCATGGACCGAATTTAATTAATTATATTAATTAAATATTGGATCGAGTTAAGTTTAAGAGGCGGGCTGAGCCCACTTGAAAAATAGGCTGATAGGGTTTGAAAATACACACATTATTATTATTATTATTATTAGAAGAAAAGAGAAAAAAATCCTAGTTCTCGTTTTTGTTCCCTGTGTGAATTTTCATTGGAGGCTGGACAATTGGACAGTTGTTGATTGTAGTTCGTGATTGTTCGTATTCAAGATCAGCAAAAGAGTTTACAAAATTCATGAAAAGCGTTATTCTAAACATAGTTTCTATCTAAACATAAAGCAAATTCTTGACGGGAATTGAAAAATAATTTATTTTCAACTGTACATGTTAAGTAAATTCCCAACACCCTTAACTATTTATCGACAACCCAAACATCGCGTTAGGTGGCTTCCTTAAACTGTTAAAGATTTCAGTTTCAAGTCAGGAAACATTATTCATAGATTCTATGGCAAAATTTGACGAGACGGTTACAAATGAACACTTTTGCTTTTTAAAATTTTTTCTATTATTTTTACCGATTCTTGAGTTTTATGTTTGCGATGAATATTTTCTCATTTTGGGACTACCCCATCGTCGCCCATAGCTGAGTTCGAGTTCAATGGTGGTTTTGGGGGTGGTGAATCAAGCCTTTGGTGAGGACACGATTTGTCAATTGGTTCAATTCAATGCATAACTCTAGTTCCCCAACAACAGATCCAACTATGAGAAGCCATTCAAATATTTCCAAGTTCCCCAACTCTCATAATAACATTTTTTGTTCAATGTCTTTTAGAATATCGGTTTCCAGCTCAATCCGGTGAGTGTTAGAATATCCGATTTCCATCTCAGTCCAGCATAGCATTTAGGCGCCAAATTCTGTTTTAATTAGTTAGAAGTAGTTTTTAGTTACAGCTGTAATTGAACTATAGTTTCCCGCCATTTTTTCATTCTCTGGTATGATATTTATGCTGTGTAAACGTCCCGTTTTCTGATTAAAGTAATAATAATCTTCATTCTTCTATTCTCCTTTTCTCTCTAATATGGTATTAGAGTGTTGGGTGCTCACCATTTTTGATTAAGTTTTGTTGTTTATTTGGATCAGGATTTACAAATCTGATCTGCATTCTTATGGCTATGGAAGGAAATACTCCGAACAACCTAACATCACTAGCAAGCAATTCAGCTGCTGATGATAGATCAAATCCGTTTTTTCTCCATCATTCGGACAATCCAGGTCTTGTCCTTGTTTCACAGCAGCTGATTGGAGATAATTACAGTTCGTGGAGCATATCGATGATGATTGCTTTTTCTGTGAAGAACAAATTAAGGTTCATTAATGGAACTCTTATGCGACCTGAAGACAATCAAGAACAACTTAATCTATGGATTCGCAATAACAACATGGTGACCTCCTGGATTTTGAATTCAGTGTCCAAGGAAATATCTGCTAGCATTCTATATTCAAAGTCAGCCATGAGATATGGAATGATTTAAATGAGCGTTACCAGCAGAGAAATGGTCCGAGTATATTTCAACTGAAATGGGAGTTAATGAATTTTAATGAAGGAGATTCATCAGTTAGTGCTTATTTTACCAAATTGAAGACAATTTGGGAAGAATTAACTAATTACAAACTTGCTTGCACATATGGTAAATGTGCATGTGGAGGAGACAAGAAGCTAAATGAACATCATCAGGTGGAGTATGTAATGTCCTTTTGATGGGACTGGATGAGTCTTATTCTCAAACAAGGGGACATTTGTTGCTAATGGATCATATTCCCCCACTAAGAGCATCTCCAAGAGACTCTTTAAACATAAGATACTCTCTATTTTAAAGAGCCAACACTTAAAATCATGCTCCAAGAGACTCTTTAAAATTAACATTTTAATTTAGAGAGTGGGTTTGACTGTCCAAATTTGGAGAGTCAAACCCACTCTCTATAATTAAATGCATTCAAAAAGTTTCAATTTTCAATGTAGGAAAACAGTAAAATAGTCTAAAGAAAAACTAGTTAAATAAAAGATAAATAGAAATAATAAATATTTTTTTGGAAGTAGTAAAACTAAGTGTTAAATATAAAGAGTTTGTTGGAGCACTTCAAAATTTTAACTCTCTAAATTTATAGATACTCTCCAAATGATAGAATATACCCTTTAAAAATAGAGAGCCTCTTGGAGA
>CAIGRR010277758.1:0-17906 GCA_903798365.1 Fraxinus sp. 1973-6204 | reverse complement strand
GCTTCAAGCCTTGGCAAAGCTTAGGCGAGCTTTTAGAACAATGCTCTAAACTAAGGAACTCGAGTAAATCCTAAAACTTCATCCACTAGCTTAGCTGTTTGATGCTTTCTGTTTTTGTTATTGCTAATGCATTTAATTAATACTGCTACTCTCTTGGACATTTTTCATATTTACCATTAAATTCTAATTATCTACGTTGTGCATAAGATATAGCTCTCCCTTTTATTGCAACTCTGTTAAAATGAGGAAAGCTGGTACTTTGTGATGGAGAAAGGAAATAAATGAACATAAATTAATGTACATTAGTTAAAGACTTAAAAGATGGTAATGCTTTCATCGAGATATATCGGTAATCGACAATTATTTTTCGGGCGCTTAAAATTCTAGTGGTTCAAATTTCAAAATTAGAAGTTAAGAATTAGACATATATGCATTTTATTTTTTATGGCTGAAGAATCCAAAATTTTAGCATTCTCGTTCAGTTAATATTTGTAAGCAGATTTAAAGTATTGTTCCCTTGCAATAAAAGGTCTCTCACACAGACACCCCAACACTTAGAAAACCTGAAATCTCAGTACTTCAAGAAAAATGCACATTATGAAATTCATGAAAGGCTTTTTCAAATGCATATAGTTCATTTCTATTGAAACCTTGTCTATTGTGTGTCTTGAATAGAATATCTACTTTACCATTGAAGGCTCAGCAACTCTCTCTTTCTAGCAGGCAATGCATATCTGATACCATCATCTAGGCCTGCTCTGCTATCTTGCTCTCTTGATTTAAACTTGTCTATGCCGTTTATCTATTATCTTTCTGTGGAATGTCAGTGATGTTTCCGAAATTCAATTTTAATTAATTCTTAACCTTATTCTCTTGCATTTTTTTATTTTTTTGCCCTCAAAAAGCTTCTCTCTCCATTTTGTCCCTCACTTTGCTTTTTGCAGATACTTCTACCTGAAATCTCAGTACTCCAAGAAAAATGCACATTATGAAATTCATGAAAGGCTTTTTCAAATGCTTATAGTTCATTTCTATTGAAGCCTTGTCTATTGTGTGTCTTGAATAGAATATCTACTTTACCATTGAAGGCTCAGCAACTCTCTCTTTCTAGCAGGCAATACATATCTGATACCATCATCTAGGCCTGTTCTGCTATCTTGCTCTCTTGATTTAAACTTGTCTATGCCGTTTATCTATTATCTTTCTATGGAATGTCAGTGATGTTTCCGAAATTCAATTTTTATTAATTCTTTACCTTATTCTCTTGCATTTTTTTTTTTATTTTGCCCTCAAAAAGCTTCTCTCTCCATTTTGTCCTTCACTTTGCTTTTTGCAGATACTTCTGCATTTTATGAAAGAATGCCATAACTGGCAAGAACTAATGAATAAATATAAGCCTTATATCTCTCATGCTAACTTGTTGCTACATTTGTTTCAACCTTTGCTTTAAAATGCCTTGGACAAACTATGATTCAAAAAACTTGAAGTTCGTTTTGAAATGATTGTAGATTTCTGTTTTAAATGTTTTATTTTATCATTGTTTTATTTACTTCTTTTTACTGATCACACCAAACCATATTTCCCTTCTTGTAACAAGTTTGTTGGTACTGATGAGGCAACGACCTGTGTGGGCCTTGTAATCCGTAACCAAAAACATGGAATGTGAGTGTTAAACGCTGTAAGCAGAAGATTCCTGTAACTAAATATTTAGTGGTGCATTTTTATTATGTAACCTTTGCTTCTTATTACAGGGCTTCTGTTGCTCATATGGATACTCCAGATGTTGTTGATATTGGCCTCAGTCAGATGTTATCTTTGGTTGCGGATCATGATTCTGATACCGTGCTGGATGTATGATTATGTTGTTTTGATGAGGATTGGTTCTTATTTAGTCATGGTCGTTTGTGGGGCTTGTAACACATGCAAGGTTGTTTCATGCAGGTGCATCTAATAGGCGGATTTGATGATACCTTGTCTAAAGTCTGGCCCAAACTCCTTGCTTTTGATTTTCTAAGGATGTTGCCATTCAGGGAAAGAATGTTAATTCTTTTGAATTTTTGTGCAGAATGCATATCTTGCTAACCAAAGTAGTGCCAAATTGGATGGATATTCACATACTTTGTGTGCCAAAATAATTGAAACCCTGAGGAATAGGAATGAAAAGTTTCAGATTCAAACTCTCCATGTTCTTCAGCATAACACCAGATGGGATCCTGACGGAACTGCACTGCCCATCTTTAGTGGATTTGTGGTTAGCTTCAACTTTATGAAGTCCTTTCCTTTTTCATTGTTACTCATGTCAGATTGAGATTTTAAGTTTATTTTATCAGGAAACATCAAATCAACATGTTTGGCTAAAATTATCAGCTGGATTTTTGCAGCTTATTTTGGCAGTAGAGGAGCATTACCTGCTGATAAGCTGCAAGAAAGGAAGCTTATATCTTAGCTAACCATGCTGGCCTTGCATATCTTTTTTTTTAGTCCAATTATACTTGAAAATAAAATATCCAGGGTGAAATTTTAATAATATTCATTTTCTGTGCTTTTTATTAGTAGTTGGATTATTATTGTCGTATTAGGGAAAAATCAAAATAAAACAGTACACGGCCTTTTTAAGAATTAAAATCCCCCAGAAACTCATCTAGTGCATTGTATCTGTATTGGTGGAGACTTTTCTTGGACACATGAAAGCATCTCTGTGACGTAGTCGTTTCTAGTCTTTAGGATCCTTGATAACGAGATGGACATTTTTAATCTTTTACTTTGGATAAACATATTTTCACTTTAAGCTGTATGTATGCCCATAGTTTTTGCAAGTTTCAATCACAATTCTTCCTTCAGGTGGACACGTCGACTGGGTCAATTATACCAGCCAGCTTTGATAGAACGTCAAGATGCCCAGATGAAGTGGTTCGAAGAATTCGAGTGACTGCGTGCTATGATGATCCTAATTGGGACGGCAGGTTGCTTGAGACATATGACACCAAGACCGACCAATGTGTCATTGCTCCATGCACTTGGTTGAGTTTTTTTCTCGCACCTCTGCTTCTGTTGGTCCTATGCATACATCACTGATTCAGATGTGGAAGTGCTGAAAATAATCTGCTTTTGTTGGTTGGCTAATGATCCATATGGCCCAAAATTACATTAAGAAACATGCTTGGTGTAGATCATGGTATACACCAAGTTTTACACTTTATCACGTGGCAATACATCATTAGATGGTTTAAAAACAACACAGTTTTTTTGGTCCAATCATTTGTTGTCAAGTTGGATAATGTCAACAATGGTGTATGTACAAATGGCATTACCCTTACATTAATGCCTTTTTCTTCCCTATAGGGGCACACGCCGATTATACTTAGCAATGGCAATTCAAGAACTCTCCGATGCAGAAATCCTCCTCAGATGTTCAACTTCACCTTATGCTGAGAGTCCAGATTTTGTGGAGAATGAAAGAAGGTGAATACACGTTTTCACAGATTTGTGCTACACAATATTTTACATGCTTTCTTGTTTTCAAGAATTGGCTTTTGGATACACAAAGTTTGAGTTGCAATATCATATGATTTACGTTGATTTATGAATCCAACAAATTCTCAAGATCATATAAATTCTCAAGATCAGTCAAATGGGAGTAAATAAAATGCTTCTGAATCATGTAATATTAGTAGTGGACTGAGCTGTGATTTCATAAATCTGCTGGTGCATCCCCTGATAACACTATTATACGCCTTTGAAGTATATATCTGGTTCGTTAAAGCTATTTGTTGCGCTTCAAGGAGTAGATATCCATATGATGTCCCAGATTTTCATTCCTCTTTAAAGAGTGTTCCTAGTGCTTTGGTGTAAAATGTCACCATATATCCAAAGGTATAATGGAGAATTTAACGTTGAAACTGTTTCTTTATCCAGGCAGTGTGACTACTTAATTCATCATCCACATTGGAGAGAAACATTTCCTCATAAGCAGCCTCGCATATTTCAGAGGATTGAAGATGGAAGTTGGGTGAAATGCTAAAGGTGAAAAGATTTCGATTGCATCCAGCAGGAATTTGCAGCAAAATATATCATTTTCTGTAAATTAAGCTGAGTATAAACTTCACTCTGACTTCTTAGTTTTCATGATTCAGATAATAAATCTACAATATCTTGCAATCAGAACATACAATGTGTGATTGTTCATGAGAACTCACTCACCATTGTTCTAGCCACCGCCTTCTGATGAAGGACAGATATTCTTCTGATTCAGACTGTTTCATGGTGCTTTGTGCAAAGCTTAACCCCACTTTGCCTATCAAATAGCTTTGAATTTACTCAAGTCTTCCTAATAATAGCTCTGGCAAGAGGCATTTATTCTAATTTTTACAAATGGATTACCCATTTGGTGGATCAAGCCTTTCGATCGCTTACTCTAATTTGTGCACAACTTTGAATGTCAAAACATAGACCTTTTCAGTTACACTTTAGAGTCCCCCGCGAGTTTATATTCAATTTCTCTTAATATCTAGATCCCCCGTCCTCAAACCGTAACATGAGTTCCCATTTATAGTTTCTATTCAAGAAACTCATTATTCAAGTCTTGTATGCAAGACATTGTTTCAAGGGTAAAATAAGAGTGGTTAAACAAAAAATCTAATTTTTTTTTTAAAAAATCACCTTATTCGCCCACCACAAATTCCTCGTCACCTCTCATTTTGCCCCATGCCCCAGAGTACCACCCAGTTGAGCACAAACAAAGAACACAAAAAACTACAAATCAAAAGCTCAGCATGAAGGTATTATTTTCCTTTTTTGCCCCGATGGCAACTACACTAATATCGCAAATGTACCGACTCCAGTGTGTTTGTACAGGATGAATTACGACCCCAACAGCAATTTGGCCTATGCTAAACGACTAAACCATCTGTAATTCAGTATCAACTATCAAGTATGCCATACAAAAATGGCATTATACGACGATGCACTAAGATCAGTCAGGTATTTAACACATTCATAGTTTGTTAGATGCATCCCTAAACTGCCTACCCTACTTGCAAATATCTAAACCACCTTTTTCCGTCCAAATAGTTCCCATGATGATTAAATTGCCAATTTCAGTCCATTGGATGTCCATGTCCTAAATCGCCATCATCTGTACAAGAAAAATGCCAAAAATACATGAAAGTGGAAACATTTCATCACCAATACAATTTTTCAGTTGACAGAAGTCATTTAACGAGTTAGTTTAAAAAGGCAATCGAACTACGTTAACAAAGGGAATTCCAATAGGGGCAGATCCAAGAATTCGAGTAAGCTAGAGCGAATCCAGATGAGCGTGCCCGAGCTGCCGTCGAACAACTGCTCAGTATATGGAGGAAAAACATTTTTCTGGCGGAGCCAGCATAAGCGACTGCACTAGCTCACTGGGTGCTGGCTCCACTCTTAATTCTAAATATCTGATAGTTTTTATTTAGTCCCTGTTTGATTTATTAAAGTAAAAAATTTAGTATATTTTAATAAAAATTAATGAAATATATGACTGAAAAGTTGATTCCAATGAGGTGTGGTTGAAAATGAGTTCTAAGAAATGGGGGGCAAACAGGGGCTTAGTGTCCCCAGTTGGATATTTAGTAAAAATTCTTAACATCAAATAAACTCCTGTAGTTTCCAGTTAGTTTTTAGACCACGCGTCGAAAATTTTTAGAGCTATATCTTAGAACTATTGATTTTGATGAACACCGCCAGAAACTAGATAAATGTACTCCAAAGTCTTACCATCTTCACCGTCCGATATACTTGCAAGCCTTGCAAGGACATTGGTAAGCTCTTGTTCATGGTCCTGTTTTGCCAAAAGAAAAAATAACTGATCTAATTGAAAGTGAAGTAAATATGCAAGATTAATTACCAAAAATTCAAGTGCTTTCTAACCTTCAGAAGTTTCTTTGCCTTCTCTATGTCCATAGGGTCTTGATGACCATTCCCAAAAAACCTTTCCACCTGCAAAAATTCACAAGGCAATTAGCAACCATCTTTAGTAGCACGTCCAAGTTAATATGTATGTATACTCAATTACTGAAGTACACCTTCTCGATTAGGGCATCAGTGTTGAAAATTTCAATAACACCATCTCCTGCATCTCCAATGCCATTCTGTGATGGCAGAAAATCCTTCCTAGATTGACTTTTGTTCATGCCCCTACCTCTTCCTGCACCTGGAGCAGTCTCTCGCACAATTGGTCGATTCAACCCATAACCTCCATGATGGAAATTTCCAGGATCTTCACCTTCCCATTGAATATCTCCAGGAGGAATCTGTAGAGGGGAAATGGAAAGTGATCGTACTAAGAGCATGTTATGCATTACTTATCGATCAACGAAAACCAAACATCAAAATCATTCCTTTGCCACATATTGCGAGTTGCGAGAAATTATGGGTAACAGACAGCAAACAAGCGCATGGTCACCTAGATATGAATTAACACACAGCATCTTATATGTTCAACCTTCTCCAACCACTTGAAACCCAAAGCAGAGATGGAAATAAAAAACTGATGGGGTGAAATAGTGATATTAACCAAAAATCAAGATACAGAGAGCAAAAACCATCATCATGCTCATAAAGTATGGGATACTGATGACTCGGGTGATGAACATCATTGTCCCAATAAAGCATATATGTACAAGTTCATAGCAAGATGTATGATTTGAAATGATCCTTGTAACTAAATTTCATTGCATCAATATCTCATTTCAAGCCATCAAATTCAATGAATTATTTATTTATTTTCGTCCACCTGTGATTCAATGCAGAAGCATATCATATTATCAAATCCATTTAAACCATAAGAACTATTTATAGTGGTTTCAAAAACATTAGTTTGATAATCTACCAGCATTTTCACCCAACTTCCCAGGAAAATGACAATGAGAAATGCCTTGAGAAGGTACATTGCAGGGAGCCAGGTGAAGACTGCATATCAAACGTTAAGCTTGGGGATGCAGAAGTCATCTTAATCACAAAAAATTAGAGCATTTTGACTGTGTCGATGAGTAAAATATCATAAAAAACCTTCCATAAAAAAATATTTGCTGAAGATCACAAGTAAAACACTCAAGACAAACTCTCCTTGTCCCAAGACATTAAACACTCCACATTTTCCAATCCAATGATCCAACTAAAAAGCAACAACTACCAATTGATATTAAATAAAATAGTTTGCCTGTAAACGGTTATCACAACATTTAAAAGTAATTGTCACCAACAAAAATTTATACGTAATACGATGGCTTGATATGGAAGCCGGACTAGAACAATCTAATAACCAGCATATCATGCCCCAAGCAATTAAATTATATAAGCTAGACTTCAATATACGGTGAGACTGTGTCACAGAAGATTTATTTAACTAAAAGGATAGCTTAAGTGGTTTATTTCCTTTTCTTGAAAAATATTTTACTGTTAATTATTGACAACTTACCAAACCAAGTTTGAGTTGCTCTTAAGAATTAAAAAGTTCTACAGCCATCACTTCATCTTCTTACAAAAGACCCCAAAAGATCTTTTATCAGAGTGAATCTCAAGTCAAGCTAATATCTTAGCTTATCTATAAATGTATGACTAATCCTTCATTAAAATGCATTGCTCCACCAATATTGAAATTTATGAACAGGAATCAAATGAACCACCAAATTTTGTCCGAGTAGTGAAATGGTAAGTTATCAACTGATATCTACCGAATGTATAGAGACATGATTGCAGTTGCATGTATGAACAACAGAAATATTTAAATTATCAACTTATTTTTTTATTTTTTTCAATTAACTCACAAATTTATCATACAGCATGGAAAAGTTATGTTTTCCTTGGGACTATAGAATTGTCTTGGAACTCTAGATCCTACACTTATATTCTAGCCTTTATCCATATTGAGGTCAAAAGAAGGTAGAACACAAAAGTCAACTATTTCCACCAACATTTAGGTTTTTGCTCCCTCGTCTGCATTTTATTTGTGTTACCTTGTTGTAAGCGATCAACACATGATAGCCATTGGCTTCAAGGTGTAATCTTAAACCTGACAGTCAAGTCCAGCAAGATGCAAATAATTTCCAATGTATTTACTTCAATTTGGTTTTGGTGGATGAGTGTTTTAACTTGAATAAAATGTGCCAAGTTTATTGCTATTCGATGGACGCTGGATACTGCAATACAGAGGGATTTCATGCTCCCCATTGAGGGCAATGTTACCACCTCTGAGTGGAGAGATGGATGATATACACACACTGACAAGGAGTATTTAACACAAGGCATTTGAAATCCAGGATTGTGATTGATTTCTGAAAAGGGCGATGGAAGATTTGGATAGCTAATCATCTCCCCACTTCAAACACGCACTCCAGCAATAAAAAACTCAAAAAAGGCAAGAAAAACAAGCAAAACCCCTGCCGCATTAAGGCATAAGCCTTGGCAAGTTGAGGCGTAAGTCATTATAACTCAAGAAGATCATGGCTTAAGGCGTGCGCAAGCCTTGGGTCTCTCGAATGGATGCAACCAAAGAAAAATGATATGTTGCCTCCAGTTAGTTTGAAGGCACAATTGTGAATTGCCTATACCATCGACCCATTTCGACTACTTATGCACAACATTAAAGTGAGATATAAGTCATGAGTATGAGCACGAGGGCAAATAGGAGAAATAACTCTACAGGGGAGCTAATAAAAATTGAAGGGCTAACTAGTCAAGACGTGGTTCAAGTAGCTAACGTCCTTTTTGTCAAGGCTCCACAGCTCATTATCATTTCTGAGGCTAAAAGAACCTACCTTTTTGACCTTATTCGGTTATTCCACTGCCTATTATTTGATTAGTGCTATTTATATTTTTATCTTGAAAGCCTATACTTTGATGATGTTATTATGTGCTCAACTACAATAAAGAGACATTTTTATTGTCTTTTATTATCTTTGGTCATTTTCTTATATCACCAAAGTACGAATTTATTGAACAATTCGAAATCAATATTGCGTTTTTTATCCACGAATATAAAAGTCACATATAAATGATTTTGATTATGATTACAAATTGACCTAACAAAATTTCTTTTAGATTTTGATATCAATTCTTGGTTGAACCAAACTGTTCGTGGTTTTTCCCTTCAAATCTGAGGCTATTTCATTCCTGTTGTGCCTTTAATCATATGGTAAATCAAATGCCACCAATAATTACATCTTTGGTAATTCCTAAACAAAGATTTCATCATATAATAAAGTTTTAGGTTTACGTGTAAAATTATTTTATTGAGAAAATGTGTGGTTGAAAACGAGTTTGGAAAAAAAAAATATTATTGAAAAATGGGGCTCAAACAATGGCTCAATTCTATGTTCAAGATTTTCTGATCTGTCACTGACTTCATTAGAAACTTAAATATCAGGTTTATTTTCCTAAATCATTGTCAACTCTCTTAAGTTATATTGATAAGATATATTTCTTCAACATTGCTAAAGAAATATTCTGAAAGCACCACCAGTATTATCCTTCCACTCGTGGACATCATAAAATAGTGTTCA
This sequence comes from Fraxinus sp. 1973-6204, assembly GCA_903798365.1. NCBI lineage: Eukaryota > Viridiplantae > Streptophyta > Magnoliopsida > Lamiales > Oleaceae > Fraxinus > Fraxinus sp. 1973-6204. Next base: position 8,364 of record CAIGRR010277758.1, on the reverse strand, counting down.
CTTTAGGTACATTTCCCCATAACCACCACCTAAAGTATAACATGCAAAGAGAGACATTCAAGTCTCCTTGCTTTATTTAAATTCTATTAAAAAAGGAAAATGATAACAGTTCGGTGTTCTATTTTCAGCTCTTACCTAAATTGTCTCACTTGGAATATAAACAATAAACCCATGACCACAAGACGCTCAGGCATATCATGCACACCTCTTGATTTACATGTCCCCCTCCATCGTCTAAATGTTATTAATGAAGGATTAAGATGTTCTCTTTCCATCACTTGCCTAAAACTATAGTGTGTTAATAAAGCATCAAATATGGAATACAAGTATATCAATGATTGTAAGACACTTCAATGTACCAATTACACCTCTTGATCATAATAAATCTTAATGGAAGGTTCACACAAACTCAAATATTTCACCCATGTCTCCACAAAAAAAATTTTAAATCACAGACAATGGGGCAGAGAATTGATTTTAGAAGATTCATCTTGAATTTCTCTCTAACATGAAGTAAAGTTACATCCAAATGACACTGGTTGGCCGTAAAGCTACAAAACACGTGATAAATATTACATCTGTCACTTTAGCGAACATGAGAATTGCAATTCACGTGTAATTCTCAAATAAATTAGTAATAAAGAAATACTTAATGTAGAAGAAATTCCAAATGTTAATTTATTGTTTAATAACACGAGAATGAAGCATATATCTACCTCGGCAAAGTTGACCCATTCCAATGTTTCATTTGGAGTGCCCATATCATAAGCAAGAGCATATCGACCCTGGAAAATGGTGCAGAGACTCCATAAGCATTAAATGGGAAAATAGAAAGTGCACCGAATCACTACAACTCAGATAAACCTCAGCTGGATTATAGTCAGTTATGACAGCTTCATAGAAATTGTTATCATCAGGCCATCTGGTCCTTACTTTCCTTCCAATTAATGAATCAAATGAACCTCCTGTAAGGCCACCTGAAGAAATACGGTTACCAAACTGACCTCTTCCAGCTGAAATAGAGGACGGATATTGCATTTTTATTGAAGGTGCACCAGGAGGTATCTGACCATGAAATAACAATTAGAATCCTAATGGGATGCAGGGTCCATGTTCGTATTTAAGTTTTTTTAACTTACAGGTTTGTGGTGTTGGCTTTTCAGCCCCATTACGGGTCCATGCTTTACAGCTGATGAAGGTGGCTGGCTTGCTAGGTTCATTGACTGTGAGGGAAAAAGAGATGTACCGCCAAAGGATTGTCTTCTATGAGAAGCTGGGAAAGAAGGGGGCAACGGACCACGGACAGCTTGACCAGCACCATGCATGCCTGGTTGAAAGCCACCTGACAGTCTCCATTCCCTAAATGCATTCCCAATTGGCACATCAAAAGAAAGAAAATAGTTCATTTTGCATTTCCCTAAATTGGAAAACCAAGACTTCTAAGGAATGAGAGAGTTTTTGTATGATAGAAAAACCTTATTCTTTGGATCGTTTCATCTACATTAACCCTGCCAAGAAGTTCCCTGTGCTCTTCATTTGACAGTCTTAACTCTTTCCTGAGTTCAGTTATTAAACTTTCCTTCTCCTGTAGAAAAATGATATTACTTTGAAGTCATTAAAAACCTGATAAGAAATATGCTAATATTAGATTCAATTGTTCAACGAGAGAAGAAGTACCCAAGTAATGGCATCAGCTTGAGCTTTAAAGGCTCTCAGAACTGAACTATATGCTTCTTGCTCGAGCAGATGAATTTTGTCTTCCATATCAGTTTCACCATGTATCCAAGGATATGGGACAGAACCCGCGACAGAAGGCCTTCCATTCCCAGCAGTGCTGCCACCTCTTTGAATTCTATTTTGAGGAGGGAGATCATCTTCAGTCCCTGCACCAATATCAATATTGCAAATATGAAAAAATTAGATTTTTGGACCAATGCCAGAGTGGCAAAAATTAATACCAAAAGCAAAGCAATTAGGAAATTGAAATATTGAAACCACGCATCACTCAAAGTTTTCACAGTTGCAAAGAGCAGGGTGAAATTAATAAATCCGCGAGATGAGTATCGTAGTTATGTTTCCACAAGAGACATCTAATAAATATATATTTCTATGGTGCCAAACTAGAAAGCTGTTAGACATGAATTTACTGATTATATGAGGAGATCTTTTTCCAACAGTGTGGTTCAATCCATATATCCATGGACAATTTACTGCGTGCGTACATCGCTTCAGCCTTAACATATTTCAAAGTGAGAGCAGCAGGTAGAGACGAACAAAATTAACAAAGAGCTGGTGAACTGGTTGTCCAAGGCTTTGTCATATCACATATCACAAAGGACGAGGATAGTAAAAAGGAAACACTACTTTGAGTAAGCATAAATGAGTAATCTAGCACTTAATAATCAAAAACTGATCACTATCAAAGTCGATGCAAATCCAGACACGAGGTCATGAAAGGCCCTACCATTTTACCGTCTTTCCAATAATTACAAGGTAGCTCTCTGAAGATATGCAGAGATCACTAGGGAACAGGAATGTCCATTACGATTGAATTGCTCCTTACCATAGGCAATAGAAAATTGAGAAGCAATGGTGCATACGTTTCCTAACATGCAACAGAACCTTAAAAATGAGTGACATTATGAAAATGAGTTCAAATTAGTACCAAAAAAGGCCATAATCAGATAGGTAAACTACTTATATATCCATATTCAACCACTTCCATTTAATGTTATCACTAATCAAGGCAATCCCACTTTGATACAGCTATGTCCCTTAAAAATGGGTGATAATATAAATTCATACTCAATAAGGCCATACATGAGATGTGGTACGTCAAAGAGTGCACTTGATCAATATTAACCATAAAACTAACTAAACATTCATATTCTACCACCTGTTTCATTATTTCTACTTCTGAAACTGGTACTTCTTGAAACCTTTATCAAATACTAAAAGTTTGTATATGAACGCATGGTATAATCAGATCAAAATGCTGCTCTCGTATAGTAAGTCTTACATAAACTTACAAGAACAACGACATTGAATTGCACATGCATATGATTTTTCTAGTGGAAATGCATCTATTAGCAAACCTTGATTTTTTTCTCCTAAGCACATTTTGCGTAACAAATCATTTATAAAATGATAAAAGAAGCGTTTGAAACAGATGAAAATCCTGTGAGTTTCGCATATACTCTAAACCCTAAACAAAAAAAATTGTATTAACTAAAGATCGAGTTAATACAAAATTATTCGTTTAAGGTTTAAAAATTGCAAACTGATAAATGCAGATAGCCTGCTTAATTTAAAATCCAAGCCATAAATTTTGAAAAAAAAAATTACTTGGAAAAAAAAAAAAAAAACTCCTGTCGAACTATAAAATCAAGCAAGAAAATTCAGTAACTCTATTAAAAAAAAAAAAAACTCAAAGCTCGAGTATAAAGCCTAGTCACCCCAAACTCACGTACACATTGATGTCTATCATAAGAAAATCACTCACCACTACTATCATTCGCCTGGTAGTCCATAGCCCGCTTTCAATAGCTTTGAACGAGGGGGAAACACTGTATATGTAGTATGTAGTGAGGGGAAGATGAGTTAATTTCACCTATAGTCACTTAAGTTTGTAAGAGATTTCAAATTGGTTTTTAAATGTTTTTCTTCACTCTATTAGACATTAAAGATTATATAGGTTTCACAAACGGTCACTCGATTAGAGAAAATAACGGATAATCCGAATGCGGCTAAAGAGATACTAGTCCAATATTTATTGACAAAAAAGAAAATTTTGCCCTTGAACATGTATGGTTGAACTAACGGACACATGAATATTTCGTTCTCCTAGTACTGCACCCCTTAAAAGACAGTATTTTTGTTGCTTATATTAATAAAATAAAATAAAAAGATTGAATTTTTATAAACTGAAATTCATGATTCACTTTAGAATTATAGTATTGTAATGATCACTGAACGTCAGTATGATATGATTTTAAAAATATATTTACTGATCTAATTTGAATTAATTGATTTTCAACGAATCTATACTAACATTCATTCACCGCTTCATATTAAGGTATGTGAAAATAGTCTCATTGCAATCGTTCTCTATCGACTTGTCAACTACTGCATCTTTGCGACCAATAAGTCATGTTGTTTCACCTCAATAAGTCATGCTGTTTCACCTCTATTTAATGACATAATTGCTTCATCTTTATCGAGTTCATTATTACTTGTAGATGCACTTGTTCTAAGTTGTGTCACATGATATTTATTATTTGGGTTTCACAGGCAACAGGTCGACATCTCGACAAGGAATACATCTGACGCTAATAGCAACCGATGTATGACTATTGAGTGTGCAAAAATAATAGTTCTTGAAAGTAAATATTTGGATCAAAGAAATTTTAATAAAACAGACCAACCTTCTTGAAACTTATCAACAAAGTACACTTGAAAAATATAAATTAAACCATAATTACATAAAACATTATAATTTAAAATAAATACTAGAAGCAAGTTCGGTATAAAGTTTTGGATTCATAATTAACAAAATTGCTGTCGCGACTAACATAAATGATAATCTCAATCTTCTGGTCACATTTCGACCTCAATCTTTTCATTATATGAGACAAATAATCTCAGACTAATCAATCGAATATTGATTAATACGTAATTGATTGAACACTACTTGCAAACGACTCTTCTGCTCAAAAATGTAATGCTCTTGGAAATTCTCGCTCCCATTGGACCATTTATATCTACATGCATCGGGATCCAAATGACAAACAAAGGGTCAATAAGCAGTATAATGAATTGAATGGTGTGGTCCCCATGCTTATGGATTTGAAAGGCGCCGTCGACAATGGCAACAATCGCATCAGCAGAGGAACAACAATCAAAGGCAGAAAGAAAAGCAGGGTAGAATGTAGACATTAAGGGCTTGTATCTATCTGAAGATTTGGTTAAATAATTGTGGAACTTCATAGAGTTTCAAGAAAAAGAATGTTGCATTAGAATGTCTTTAAAGGTTTTATGGAAAAATTTATTGATTCATTATTACAACCTATCCGTCTACTCAGTGATACACTCGAACATAATTTACTATGTTGTTTTCGCTTTGTATTCGAGCATTGCCTTAAGTTGCTTCGCTTGTTCTTCAATCCGCGTCTGCAAGTTTCTTTGACACTAAATCACAGACGGAGTGAAAAATGAGTACTGAAAGATTAATGAAGGGATGAGTGAAATAGCGAAAGGAGATAAAAACCGAACCTCCAATTGCTCGTATAGGCTCCTTTGGAAATCTATCTGTAGCCTTAGTGCTTCTACTATTTGCATCCCCCTGTATGCATTACATACCGAAAAGTCTATTTACAAAGTCTCGAGTATATCTGAAAACGTCGTCCAACAAGAGTAAAACAATCCCTCTACAAGGGTCATGTGGTCGACCAGGATTGATGTAGTCGAAAGTCATTGCAAAAGAATTGATTTCCTTGGACATATAATTGTTCATGTAGTCAATTTCAAATTTATTGAAGGTGAAAATCAGCTGAAGATAAAATTGTTATTATAGGATGTTATGAATCCACATTTGGAACTCTATATTTCTCCCTTTTCATTCATCAGCAAGAATCTTGAATTTTTGTAAGAAAATTGATATTGGATGTAAATCTTACGTTTCTGCGTCGAGTTGTAGAGTTGAATCTGCACATTCCGATTTCTCACCTTTCCCTGCATTAGTGAAATAGATAAAACCATAAACAATTTGTCGAAGACAGATAAATAAATATGTTCCCCTCTCTAACAGCTTGAGTTTTTATCTTATCTTTGTACGACGGATGTGTTGAAGCTTTCAGACGAGGTGGTTAAAAAGTAAAAACCATTCATTATCAATTTTAAGTGATATCTACTACAGAAAGCTTAAAGATATAAAGGCAACCAGTATTGTGATCAAGTTACACCAGAGCCAGTACCTTCTGTAGATTCTGATATGTAGTGAGAAACACGATATTTCTGCGGAAATAAAACGAAAAAAATTAAAGAAAACTCAAAATTTCTTGGGCTGAATACAAGTATAGTAGCTTAGCAAACCTGTAAATGGCTCTTAACATGAAAGATTGTCAATCCATCACAATTCATTAGCTTCAGGATCCCCTTAGGTGTTGCCTCTGCTCACAGCCAATTCAACAGTATCATATGTAATTATTTGATTTTTATTTCAATTGCTTCAAGTAAGTGTTTATTTTTACTTACTTTTGGCACCCCCGAGTCGATTTACGCAGTCGATGAATTTCTTGTGAAGATCTTGAGTCCATCTAATCCGCGTTCGATTTCGCAAGGTTGGCTTTTGCGAAACAACATTGCTTGAAACAATAGGTGTAATCCCATGGGAACTATCTGGCTTCATAATCTGAGTGCCATAGGATAATTTTTCACGTGTCAAAACATACGTATATAATATGTTTTGAATGAGCGACGGAAAAATCAGGTATGAGTCGAGTCAAACTAATTTACTCACTTTGAAATTTTTGTCGAAGCTTGAAAAGGAGCGAGTCGAGCTTTGATGCTGCTGGAAGAGGGATCTAATGGACTTCTCCTGTAAGTTAAGGACTTGATTACCACAAAAAGAAGATTGCACAAGGGAATGCAAAGTATCTCTATGTTGAAAATTGGATTCATCTTCTTGTGATGAATCAACATTCGAAGGCCTAAACATTTGACAACACGAGGATGCATTGCCAACTTTATGATCGGTTACATAACTTGGCGACTCAAACCGGATGGAAACATCAACATCGACTGATCCAAATTCGCGCCTCTGTCGACTATTCATTTTTAGGCTACCAACGAGAAAGACGAAAAGAAAGACAGTTGAAGAATGAACTCGAAAGGCTGGTGCTTTATAACAAGTCTGCCTAACAGTATCATAGAAGAATCAGTGCAAAATGACAAGAATACTCCAAGAAATAGGAGATTGAACCAATGAGGAACTCTATATAACAAGAAATGTGCAATTTTATTTTTTTTTCCTCAAAGCTTTGTGTATGCTTTTTATAAGGAAAAGGATAGGGAGGAAATTGACAGAGAAATAGGCCAAGATGCATCTTACTGATATAAACATGAACCTGACTAAGGCAAATTCCAATTTAGATAAAGCAATATAATTTGTCACAGACAGCTAATATGTCAGTTTTCAAGGTGGATTCATAAAATTTTGTTTTGTATACTTTGACTTATGCAGATTCTTTAAAAAAGTGATTTTTAGTCAGTAAAATAATATAATTGAGATGGAATGTTGTCATGATGTCAATAGGATTACAAAAAGTATAGTCATTGTTGTCTAGGTCGCAGCAATAATCCTAGAAATAATTTATAAAATTCCTAGAAAATGGGTTTTTAAATATTTATTTTTTTGAAAATATACAGTTAAAAATTAAGAACAAGTTTTGGGTTTGCGGAAAAAATTATTTTATGAAAGAATGTATAATTGAAAATGAAATCTGAAAAAAATAAGTTTTCGAAAAAAAATGGAGGCCAAACATAGCAATGCTATAACTCTTGTCATCTCATGGGAAAATGAGTGGATGGGATTTGATAGTGTCTCATACGCGAGAATGTATGGGCAAGTCTTGTGAATTTGTATTCAAATTGTTCATAACACTTCATAATATTTCGTTTGTCGTAGATTACAAAGAACTCTTCTCATTTCATCATAATATTTCGTTTGTCGTAGCTTACGAAGAACTCTTCTCATAAATGAAACGAGATAAATCCATTCTCGCTCGAAATTGGAGCAAATTGGATACGTGATCATGGAGTCTTCGATGAAAAAAAAATAAAAATTCTGATGTATAGTTTGCGTAAAGTGATGAAATGTAATGTCTACAAAAACAATGGTTTGTTGGTTATGAAGGGAGGCGGCATCCCGATTCATTTGGGACAATGTTTCTTTGTCGATTCCAGCATGTTTGATGGTCATTAAGAAATTGAAGCCGGCTCGGCTCATGAATGTTTGCCCTAGTTGTTAACTAAATTAAACTGGCGCTTAGGAGTTTGAAAGGACTCTAATATAATATGGAACTTTATGTGACTTTCAAAACGGCCAAAACACTACTAACAACATGAATTGTAATTTTTGTCAGTACTAGTTTTACACCCGTGCAATGCACGGGTTGTGGTATTTTTAAGGTAATATTAGCGTCTTGAATATTAAGGTTAGATGAAAAATTGTATTATAAAATTTCATTACGTACATTTGTATAAAAGAAATAATGTTTCATAAAAAACCCTCGTTTTCACTATCTTAGAAGTACACAAATACTTACACATCAAATCAGGTTTTTGGCCAAACTCCACTTAATTCAA
>CAIGRR010277757.1:0-16439 GCA_903798365.1 Fraxinus sp. 1973-6204 | reverse complement strand
CACCGTCCATGATGTCTTTATAAACTGCGACCTCGCGTGGGTCGGTTCCGGGAAGTGCTTCATCTGGCCTAGGGGCTCTATAAATGTAGCTATCTACCCGCTCATATTTCTTAAATGACTTTTCTAACTTAGATGGGGAGTTGTATAAGCTTTGACACTTGGGAATCTCAAGGAACACCTCCTCACCCGCGGCGTCTCGCTCAATTTCTATATTTTAATTTAAAGATTTAACTGACCCAACATGATGTTTTGGGAAATCAATCGAAAATCTAGGAATTTGGCCGAATATATTAAAAAATTTGACTCGGTAGGGATTTGTCTTATCACGCGAGAGGAATCATCGACGGAGGCAAACCCGCGACCGACCCTAGTCTTGCTGGTCGACTCCAACCCATGGTCGGCCAGCCCATCCGGAGATGGGTCGGCCGACCCTCTCGCCCCCTCACTCCCACTCTTGTTGGAAGATAAAGAGATGAAAGTTTTATACATTGAGAAAAATATGCGGAAAAAATAGGGAGAAGAAGAGATTACTTTGTGAGGGATGGAAAGATTGAAAGTATGACATAGAGTGAAAGGAGAGGACGAGAGCCCAACAACCTCTTAAATAGTGGAAGGGTTTGAAAAATTTGAAATTTTTGGGAGGAAAATTTCCCCCAAAACTGAAAACCAATTGGAATTAGAGTTTAAAGGAGAATTGGACCGAAAAATTGGCTAAAAGAGCTGTTCCGAAGAAACGGGCAGAACTTTTCGCACCAGTGTCATATTTTCTATTATAATATATTTTCGAAAACGTCTCGCAGTGCTCCATACCGTCCCAACCGGTATGGAGCTTTGATTTTTTCGTTTTAGCGTTATTTTTAATTTTTTTCGTTTTCCATTACTTTGATTTAGTAGATGTCTATCTTGATCTTTTTGCTTAAATTCGTGTTCTCTGGGACTACTTAAAGGCTCATTTGTTCCTGAATAAACAAATATCAATTTCGATACGTAGGATGATTAACCGACGTAGAGGAGCTTCCTCTTATCGACAAACATCGGTAAGAGGCAGATGGGCTAGTGATATAGTATGGTGTTGATAGTTAACCACGCGGACGAATAACGTCAACACTCTCGAAAATATGCTACACGTCTACCATCACGAAGCCATCACCTCGGTGAGACCGTCGACCCCCATGAGGCCCTCTATGTTCGTGCGGCTTGTCTACTAGTATAAGACTGTCTACCTCCACTGGACCGTCGACCCCCATGAGACCGTCTACCACCATAAGGTCATGCTACGACCCCCATACCTATCGCGTGAAGGCGTAGACCCCCATGCCTACCGCATAAGGTCAACGCCACACTTAACCATACAAATGATGATGTGCCAACAAAAACCGTCCAACAGCGAACGTAGGAATAACCAACCACTTGAGTAGTGGGAGTCATTTTACCCGAACGTGGGGGAAGCGGGGAGGCTTACGTGGGACACGTGACACCCACAACCGCCCAATGCACACGTAGCCACAGATGCCTATAAATACCTCCAAGGTAAGAAATGTTTAGCTTCTTGAAACCCGAACTACGTGAATTCACATTATACTATTTTCTTACTTTTACAAACCGATTACTGATTCTCACGACGGAGGTACAACGAGAAAGAAAGCCCCGACCTCATTTTGTAGCTAGCAACCGCTTACTGAAGCAGCTGGACCACTGTACTCGGTAAGGTTACGCGGAAGACAATCTCGCAAAACATTTCAATCGTGAATACGAAAATTACAGCGTGACCACTTCTAAAAAGATCGTGTGATTTATGTAAATATCCTAAAATTGGGTCAGCCCTATCTATAGGGGCATAGGCGATCGCCTAACGCCCCGCTTTGACAATGACCCTAGATTATATATGGTTAATTGACTGGTTGAAGAGAAACAAAAATTATAATTAAGAAACTCTTTAAATTAGAATTATCATGAACAAACACAATAAATTAATAAAATTTGAAAATATGAATATTTCTTAAAAAAATCATATAAATGACATAAAACTTATCATACAACCATTACTTTCTTTATATATAATTAATTTGACCCTTTATCTTTTCAACAATCGTTTTTCATTTTTTTCTCTTCAAAATTTATGTTCATTGCATTTTCTAGTGTTCTCATGGTGGGTCTTACACGTAATTTAGGAGCTGTTGCTAAAGGCACTTATATTCATTTCTCTTTTTAGATTTTTGCATTTAGTTTTATTTGTCCATTTTTTTTTAAAAAATTTTCAGTGTAAATGTATTGATGAATGTTTTAATTCAATTAGTGCTTCTCTATGTGTTATGTAATTTAGTTTGAGATATTTCCGATCCACTTATTATTGTTTTTTTTCATTTATATTGTTGTACTGGAGTTTAAATGTTGTATTTTGTCTTCCAATTTTCCTGATTATGTTTAATTATTTTTTAATTGTATTGAATTGTTTTCTAATTAAAGTCAATAATTAATTTTAACCATACTACCTATAACTTTTCGACTATATATTTCATCATCTTTTATTAAAAATTTAATTTTAATCTTTATTAGACAAGGGCTTAATATTTATAGGGACTCCATATTTAAAGTTGGAATAAGGCCCCCCAAAATATCAGGGTCGTCCTTGACTAAAATATAGCGCGTCCACTTTTATTCCATTGATGCACATTGTAACTATTGACCGTGACGTTGAAGATATAACTATTTGTGTACTTTTAGCCCATTAGGAATAGGACCTTGCTATACTACCCGAATTTTTTATCGAATTTTTACCGAATCGCCACATGGGGCCCTATTGAGGCGCCCCCCCAATAGGGGGCCGCCATGTGGCGATTCTGTAAAAAATTCAATAACCCATTAGGGTGAAGTAGAATAATCCTTAGGAATATGTGTTTTGGTTTTGAATTTGAATAATGCTATTTGTACATCAATATATACATAATAATGTAAAAATAGAAGACATTGAAGAAAAATAAAGATTATAATAGAAGTTTCTTTTCTTTCCATCTCTTTTTTCTCTTTCATGTCGTTTATCTCGACACCATTATGTACATAATGATGCGCAAATTACATTACTCTTTGAATTTAAGCTGTCTACTGCAAAAGTATAACATTACACAAGTTTGACAAATTCCCTTTTTTTTTATTTAACACATGTTGGCTCAATTTTTTTAAATTTATTTTTCTTTAAACTCATTTTTAATTATATATTTCATAAAACTTACTAAGCCCTTGTTTGGTGCACATTTTTGCTTCAAGAATGCATTTTTTGATTGATGTGATGAAAAATATGTGGTTAAAAAAGAAGGAAAAGTTATTGATGTGATGAAAAATATTTTTTTATTGAAAAATGTTTGGTTAAAAATTAGTAGAAGAATGAGAATGAAAAAAATAATGTGGCTCAGGCTAAAAATCCAATTTTTAACTTAACNTGGTTAAAAAAGAAGGAAAAGTTATTGATGTGATGAAAAATATTTTTTTATTGAAAAATGTTTGGTTAAAAATTAGTAGAAGAATGAGAATGAAAAAAATAATGTGGCTCAGGCTAAAAATCCAATTTTTAACTTAACCAAAAGAGAAGTTTGTGAATTTCCCGTAAAATCCCTTGCATAATTCGTTTTGGAATATTATAATCCTTTGTTTATTATTATTCATTCGAAAAGATAGGCATCGACTCCCAAACTCTCATTCATTTGAGAAGATAGGCATTGACTCCCACTTTTATCGTTGCTGACCAATTTCACGTTGGAATTGATTCTCCAGTCACATCCATATACTGTTGCGTGAGAGAATTTTGTTGCATTATTTTCTGATCTACACTTCTTTAAAATATTAATCCCCTGTTTGGTTTGAATTTTTCTTTTAATTTTTTTGTTAAATATTAATTATTTCTTAAAAATTAATAAAAAATGTGAATATCATAAAATATATAATCAAAATAATTTGAAAAAAATAAATAAACTAAGAAATGAAAGCCAAAACAAGGATTAAATTTAGATTTAAAATAAATACATTCTCCGTCTCAATGCTCACTTTCCTTATTTTCTTGCTCAATTATATAGTCTTATTTTTTTATTAAAATTATTTTGTTTGTTTACTAATATACTCATATTTTTTTACTATTTCCAATAATAATTTACTACTGATTATTGATAATTAAATGATGGTAAACTAGGGAAGTTTTTAGTAAAAATTGCTTTTTCAATAACATCAGATAAAAATTTTTAATCCGTGTGAAAAAAAATAGATCTATATAAATGGGACAGATGAAGTATTTGTTTGTTTTGTCACATAAATTTATATTGCTACTGCTACGAGAATTGATAATATAAATATCGTGAACACAAGTTCATGTTTAATTGATCTGATCAAACACAGAGTAGAACCCTTCAAACAAATGATATGCAGTTTTGCTCTTCAAATGTCGAAAATGATGCGCTAGCAAATGTCGAGTAGAACACCAATGCTCGAAATGAATACATACTCAAGGTCAGATAAAGGATCGAATCGATTGCTTTAGCAAAACACTATTCATCTTATTGCTCTGCATCTTAACACAATGCCGCCAACTTTAGCTCACGAAATGCTTGCTTCACCGCCTTCACGGCTTGAGAGCGATACCCAATCCAATCTTAGCACTTTTTTCAATTGCCCTGGTGTCGACTTCTCCTGAAACCGTGACAAGAGATTTTGGACGCCATTGGTGCTGTATAAGAGCACTTGCCTTGCCATAGTTGTTCACTCGAGCTTTCATTGTTGTTAGAGGGTCCAATGAGTGTTGAGTCCCAATGGTGAGAGTGTTCTCGTTGGTTGAAAAGCGGTGGCTCAACTCAGCTCCGACTGCTGTGTTGGTCAATGGGCTTACTGTGTGGAAGTATGATGCAGTAAGGGAGTCCCCTTTGTCATTCCTGCAGAAGGGAACAGTGAGATACAAGAAACGGACAAGAATCTTCCAAGCGAGAGGTGTGTAAGGAAACAATTCAAAAATTACGCAATCACTGACTCATATACAGGCACACTGTAAAACGAAATTGCCTCGCCTACAGATTGTTGTACATTCGATATCATTTTCTTTTCTAACTGAAAATGTACTCACAGTGTCAAGGATGCAATTAGGTCAGATGTTGTGAAACTAACTCCGGCATTGTATTTAGCAAAATTCCCAGTAGCCGTGTCAAATGAGACATCGGTTCCAAAAATAGCGGTACTGTTACCAGCAACACCAGAGAAATTGACGATGGGTGTTGCTGCTAGTCCAAGGCTAGTACTAATTCCGGCATGTTCATGAAAGTACTGAAGTTCCACCTGTTGCCCAAATTACCAGAAGATGGACACGTTGAACTTAGAATTCAATTTACTTAGAGATACTGCAAAATAATGCACAAATGGCTAGTTTCCTAAGGTCGACCATACAATTTTGGACACTATTTAAAGAAGAGAAAAGCTAAAATCTTGCCATTATAGTGTCCAATACTATGTACCGAACATGTCTAAAAGATATCACAAACACAGCAGATTAAGATACAGGACAAACATACCTTGCCAGATTTTTGGTCGGGGACAATGAAGCTAAAGATACCCTTCACTCCGGGAGCAGGTTCATCAACAGTGATGGTCGTGTAAACCTAGATAACCAGATAACTATTTGAATTTAATAAACGTTCAATATAGAGAGTGATTTGGAAATTGACAAAACAGCTTCCGAAGATTAATTCCTTATAAGAAAAGTCATCAATCTCAATAACGATAAAACTGCTATATTCAACCACATTTTTCCTGGAATGAGCTCTCCATGTTACATTTTAAAGAATAATTTGAAATGTGAAAAAGATGAAGACAAAGGAAAACAGAAAATAGTTAAATGTGAAGGTCATAAAATTGTAAACAATTACACAAAGCATTCAAAATAAAGTCTTTCTTTGTAGTCAAGTTCAGTAAATATAGAGGGTGGGTTTTGGAACATATCGTATAAATTCATGAAGTTAATAAATGCGTTTGGAATACTTAAGCACATATCAGAGATCAAACCTTAAATTTCAACAGTGCATAAACACGAGTTTTATATTTATTAAGAGCTTTTCTGGGAGTGCTTAAATTAAGATTTCAGCTGTGGGGTGTGGATAAAAAGGGTGTTTGACCAGCTTAAGCTATAACTTAAGCTTTGCAAAACGCACAGTCAATTCAATAACAAACTGAAGCATCAAGGTCTGCTGGGAGGCTTAAGCGCAAAGTGAGGCGCAGAACCCACTAAACAAAGTGCATACATTAAAGATGAAAAGACAATATACAATATAAATGCATGATATATTATAGAAAATCCAGAATTTGCAGCAATTTTCAAGAGATATTATTTGGCTATTTCATTATTAATTTGAGCAAAATTATTTCTAAATCCAATTTCAGCAATTAAAAGAAAAAATAAAAAATATAACAAAGCAAACCAATTTGATATTGGAAAGTTACAGCAAAAGTGAACATTTTTAATTTAAGAAGATCACAATAATTTTGGATGTTGGTTCAATTTAGTAACCCACAGATGCAACGTCATGAAAATGTTCAGTTCAGGTTAGATAACCAAAAATACCTTCATATTAATAAATCTTGCAACCAAATAAAGTACTAAGCAACTATTATAACTTACATTGGAGTTGGTATCCACTTTTATGTCAGTAGTGATGTTGTTGTTTTTAAGCTGGGTGTTAACGTCTGCCAAAAACAACTCCCCTTTCTTAGTCCCAGTTGATGTAATGGCCTGTCGAATCAAATTGAACAATCAGACATCATACCCAATGGCCAAAAGGCCCCAAAACCATCAGAACAATACAAAATTATATTATATGTTCATCCGGATGACTGATAACAATTCTGATCTTTAATGAGATAACAAGCTGCTAATTAGAAAACTGAAAAATTGTTATTACGAAATTTGAATAGAAACATAATAGGAAAAATCCCTGCAACCAAAACATGCTGTTTCAATTACATCAGTAGACAATTGATATTCAAACCCTAACAACTTACTACATTGCCAATGCCACGAGTTTGATACAAGCATGTTTGGATTTACTTAAAAGTAGGTCATTCTTTTAGTTAATTATTTTCCGATTATATAATTTATCTTTCTCACTAACAAAACTTACATTCCAAGAAAAGTTTTAAGCACAATCAAACATGCTCAAGTTCAAAAACATGTTTATTTTCCACCACAAATGGCAGTTGTATTTATTGGGTGTTCAAATCTATAAATGTCTTGCAAGCATCTACACTTATGAAGTTGCAAAGACAAACTTTACTGGGAATTGTTTCAGAAATATTGCATAACATGGAGGAAAATATTCCATTTTCGTACTTCTCAACCTTATTTACAATAATTAAATAAAAGAGGAAAGGAATGAGCAAATTATTTGTTACTCTGCCAACTTAAATAGAAATTATATGAATACGTATGTGTGAAGGCTAATATCCTACATCGATTAAAGATTCAACAAACAAACATCATCTAAGAGGTTGGGCTACTCCTCTTAAAAATGTTAAACTTTTGAGATGGAGCTGTCTCCCAAGTCTAAGAAGGTATCATATCCCGTTAACCTCAGACAAACTATTCGAATTCAAATTCCAAGATTGAAGTGCTCAAATTAGCAACCGTCTTGCGGGAACGTGTTAAGATAATATCCCACCTCCATTAAAGATGAAACATACAAACATCTTATAAGGATTTAGACTACTCCTTCCTCTTATCAAGCTTGACTATACGACAAATACATAAATACATACATACAAGAGAATAGGTATCTAAATTCATAAATGAAAAAATACCTAAAAAGATGAGCATTTTACTTACCACCCCATTTGCAGTGTAAGTAGTGATAGTGAATTTATGATCACCCTGGTAATCCCTGTAAAGGAGATCTGAAAAACCCACAAAAAATATCTCATTTAACATCAAATAAATCCACACAATTTTACTCAAAAAAAAGGAAAATGCATACACCTATACATATGTATTTACAAGTATATATACAAACTCACATGACTAAATTACCTCTTGCTTTCTTGCCAATGTCAGAGTAGAGGCCTGGACCCTTTGCCATCACCAATTTCTTCCGCTTTTGCAAAAAAAGTAGAGAGAAAAATACGAAAGTTCTAGAGAGAGAGAGGGAGGAAGATGGTTTGTCTTCTTAGCTTCCGTGTTTACTTACACTGTTTAGCAATCTATTCAAATTACATTTATGACCCTAATATTTTTTATGTTAAAATTGAAATTACTTAAAAAGCTTCGAATTAATATTTTTTTTTCCAGATATTTTCAAAATATTCTTAAGGTGTTGTCAATTCTCAACTTTTATTACTATTTTTTGAATAAATTCAAAACATTTTCTCATTTTCCCAACAACTATAAATTATGCCAACTAATAAAGTTCAATTTCAATATTTTTAAATTTTTAAATTTTTATTTATTATTATTATTATTATTATTATTTTTTATTAATTTTTTTTAGTTGGTTGGGGGTGCAACAACTTGTCAAAAGAATATGCTACAAGTATTTATTGTGGAAGGTAGAATATGCTACAAGTATTTATTGTGGAAGGTAGACTGCATAATTTTTCTTTTATAAATTTTGTTCATTGGTAAAACACTAAAATACTGTTGAAGCAAAAGCTTTAGCGTCCGTTTTAAAAGAACTTATTAACGGTTTAATTTAAAAATAAATAAAAATGAGAGATAGCAAGTAATTAGTACTTGTATCCATTAAAATATGTAGTCGAAAATGAAGTTTGATAATTATAAAGTTAGCCAATCAGATAATATAAAATTCCTTATTTTTCTTCCTTTACAATTATAAAGAAAAAGCAAATCATATATATATTTTTTTTTTGTGAAATTAAAAGAACAAAAGAGAAATATAAAAAAAGTCAATTAAATTGTATATAATTTTATAATAACAATAGACTCATATTTATAGAGTTTCAATAAGAGTTACAATTTGAATAAAATACACTCTTCTAGATTAAATAATACTTATTTAAGTATCTTGATAATGCTAATTAGTTATAATAATATCATATAATATTATAACATTTACCTTTGATGGCTATTTATTTAAATTACTGTTTGATAAAAACTTAGTGGAAAAAAAATCAAACAAAGGGAACAATATAAAGTTAGCCCCTGTTTGGGGCACATTTTAGTATGAAAATATAGACAAAATATGAACGTTGAAATAGTTCTTCCTGACATCCCAGTACACTTTTCATTGTGCAAACAGTGACACAACAAAGTAAGTGGCTGAATTTACCCTTCAACCAAACCAAATGCCAAGATTTTCCCTTCCAAAATCAATTTCCTTTCACTTACCCACACGCAACAGTTGAGCAATAGGAAGCCGAAGACGATTCTACAGACCTAGCTACCGTATTCCAACCACTTCATCAAGATTCAGCCACACATCGACGTGAGTAGATCTTGAACTGGCCAAAACTTGCTTGCAGATTGTACGCCTCGAAATAGGAAGAAGAAGTCCCAGACTTCGCGATTTGGCATAGAAGCGGAACATATGACCCGAAATAAATCGGCTTCTCCACCATCAAAATTGGTCATTCCAACTGTAGTAGTGCCTCCACTGCCACTTCAACGACTACACCAAAGGCATGGACCCATTCAATTCTCAGGTAGATTCCATACCTCGTCAGCTACCGCATTTCCTATGATTTATTTTTCTGTTTCTAGCATTTCCAAAATGATTTCTTCAACTTGCAGATCGGTGAAATTCGTGGTCCGGGTTCGCCAATTACTATTGAGTCGTTTAAAAAAGTGCCAGATGGAGAGAAGTAGAACGACGAACGTTTATAGTAGCCTGTGAAATGGCCATCGGTACGCAAGTGTTTTACGAAACATGGGTGGGAACGTGTTTTGACATTGTTCAACTCCACAATAGGCCACAATTGGAGTAAACTCTGATTGCGTAACCACTGGGACGTAATACGTTGGGAACACAAACGGCTAACGAAATTGTTGGCTTGACAAGGGTCGAATACAACCCGTCGGAGTGCCGGATCGTAGCATTCGAGGAATGGTGGACCTAAAACTGAAGGTGAGGTTTTGTAATAACTGTTTGACATTCATTTTGACATGTACATTGTGGTCAATGTGTGAGGTTATGTTTTTTATTACATTAGGTCTACTTAGTTCTCATTTGAGGCGCTGTTAATATGATCTAACTCTGGTCACCTTCTAGTGGCTGAAAAATGTGTTACACGATGCACTCACGGCTAACGTTAGGGATATTGAACTTGTAAGCTTCGCATTTGAACTAACATTTTCGTGGTTCATTACTTATGAGTAGAATCTGATTGTAGGACCTACCTTTGTGATCAAATGTTTGTTTCCATAACCTCTTCTTTCACACTTACCAGTCATCTAGCATGAGAATTGTATAAAATTTCTTGATTAAAATTTCCACACATACTGATATTCCGTGGTCAAATTACATTACGATATCTGCACCATGTTATTTTTATCAAAATTACTAACGCAATTGCAGGAGAACAAGGAGTACAAGGACTTCAAGGACAAAGACGCGAGTGAAATCTACATCTAATATCGTCAGCTTTTCAACGATAGCTACGACGATGACAAATACGTAATCACTCCCACGAAGTTATGTCGTACGAGCTTCAATTTGTTTGAGGACAGTGCTGTCGAAGACCTAAGGGATGCAATCTCGGTTGATGATGAGAGTACTGTTTCCGACGATGAGGATGACGAACAAAAAGTACTTCAAGCATGCACATTTCGAATGCCAGAGCGGCGAAAAGAAGAAGTCGGTGTCGAGCAGGCAAAAAGGGAAGAAGAAAAAAGTTTCTACACAGGAGCTGTTATATTCAGTTGATCGGCCAAACAGCGCTGCTGAGGAAGTAGCGATGAAGATTAACACCATCATGGCACCGAGTAAAAATGCAGGAGTTGCCTGTGTCTAAGAATTGCTTGCAGTAGGAAGGCTCTAGTGACGCATACCCTTTTATTTCTTCGTCCGTACGCTTCGGCATAAAAGCGCTACCGAGACATGCTTTGCATCATGCATGAAGCAGATGAGAAGTTCGAGTGATTGAATGGCAGTTTAATGAGCGTCATAAGTCTCTCCATTAATTTTTTCATCAACAAACTCTACAGTACTTGTTTTATTCATTTTTTCTTCTGTACTTTTTGCTGATAATTACGGTTGATATTGTGCCTTTATAGTCCAATCTAACATTATGTTTTCTCAATATTGAGTTTCACATACTGATTGATAGTTTGAAATGTTTAATTTACTTTTTTGGGTGACAAATAGTTCAGACATGATTTACCACTCCTGCGTATAACTTTTTGGGAACCACGTTTACTAGCAAAAAAAAAGTGTCACATCCCAAAAATGTTCAAGCGGCCTATTTTTTAAGACCTCATGGTACAATTATTTAAATTTCACTCAAACGAAAGACGTACAACGATTCTTTACTCTTATATTACTTCGTTGGTTAAACACATGAATGGTGAATTTTCCGTTCAGTGTGTAGAAATCTTTGTAATATTGCAAAATTCGGTGATCTTCATCTTCCTACAATAGATGATCTCAACTTCAATTGTGTACTTTTATCGGGATCTGATGACGAAGAAGAAGTCGATGATGAGGAGTTTCTTAGCCAACTGACGGAAGACGTCACAACATGGGTTACATATTGTCAAATCGTTGTAGGCGATGCCAGGAACTACTATCTAAAACAATGATGTCGTATCCGATGATTCGCATCTTCAAGAAATAAACATATGTTCATGAAGGAAGCAATGAAAGATAATGGAAAGATGTGTTATCAAAGAGTTCTGAATGTATCCACAACTATTTCGACACTTTGCACATATTTTGCGGGACGAATATGGCTTATGTAGTAGCCAATAGGTCGATATCTACAAGCAAGTTGGAATGTTCTAATACATATTAGCGCATGAAAAATGATACTGCTAGGTGACTACTATTTTCAATCATTCATTGCAAATAGTATGCCATTACTTTAAGGAGGTACTCACTACTGTCGTCGTCTTATCGGCACTTCTCATGCAATCAAGATAGGACTACAATGAGGGTGAAGACCCCCCATAGGCCGGACCTGACGAAGCATCCTTTGTTTCAAGACTACATTGGTGCTATTGATGGAACACATGTGAAAGTTGTACTACTGCGTAACGAGCGAGTGAATTTTATAGGTCGCAAAGGAGTGCCGTCGCAAAATGTGTTGGCCGCATGCGATTTCAATTTGTGTTTCACATTTGTGCTTGCTGGTACCACCGGGAATACACACGATGCGCGAATACTAGCTTGTGCTATAAACAATTATAAAATTCATTTTTCCTTACTCGGGCTAGGTAAGTATTATTTGGTTGACTCCGTGTTTGCTCATCAACCGGACTACATGATATCATTTTCAGGAGTTCCACGATGATGGATTTGGTCGTTGTCGTCGTTTTAGGAATGCTTGAGAGAGGTTTAACTGCAAACACTCGTCTTGTAGAAACGTCATAGAACGAGCGTTTGGTGTGTGGAAAAAAGATGGCAAATACTTGATCGTATGCATAGCTATTCGTTTTGAACCCAAGTTGGTGTTGTTGTCGCAACGATGGGCATTCATAATTTTTTTACGTCTGTCATTTGATAGAACAGAAACAGATGATGACCCGTTCGAGGTTGATCTACCAACGTCGAAGACAAAATTCATGTTGAAATGAACGCACCCGAAATGCAGCGAAGTGATTGGGACCGACTTCGCGATTATATGGTACAGCAACAGTGATCTTCAAAATTTGAGCGAAATGTAAAATTAACAAAAAATTCTAGTGTTGTAGGAACGTGGGAATATAATTCGATGTATCTTTTGAATTTAATCCTTTTTGGATTGTACAGCACAATCAGTGAATAATTGATTCTATGAAAAGATTTTTCCAAATTTGGCCTGTAAAAAATATGCACGACACCCGAAGGAAGCAAATTTCATTTTCACGTGGAACGTATCTCGTGGTTGGACAATAATGCAATAAATCCTGTATTATTTTGAATCAACGTGCATAGGTGGAAGGAAAAACCGGAAAAGTGGAAACATTTCAATCTCAAATGATTACCTTTTTACTGTAGTAGATGTGCTTGATAAGACAAAATAATGCATTTTTAGTGTAAAAATAAGCACCAATTGGAGGCTTAATTGTTAAAATTGTGTAATATTAAGAAAATGTTGCCTCATTAAAATCATTTCAAAAAAATTCTATTGGGACAAAATATGGATGAAAGAAAAAGAGTACGGTTATTCCCTCCGTGTTAATTATTAAATATGTTTGAGTCGATGCATTGTAATCTCATCTACTAATTTCTTGAATGTAAATGTCACCAATGCTTTAGTGAATAAGTTAGTCACATTGTCAATCGAACTAATTTGTTGAACATATACGTCACCTTCTCTCGAAACTCATGCTTATAGAAGAATTTTTGAGAAATATACTCCGTCTTATTCTCTTTGATATAAACTCCTTTGAGTTATGCAATACAAATTGTATTGTCCTATTACAACATTATGGATTATCTTTTATTGAAGTTAATCAACATGATGTTTGAATATGATGGACCATGTTTTTCAACAATACACATTCTCAACTTACTTCATATATTGCAATAGCTTCAGAATGATTTGAAGATGTTATTGACAAGGTTTCCTTCACTTTATCTCTATAATATAGATGTTCATCCACATATAAACATATATTTTGTTTGTGATTTTGTTTTATGTGAGTAGAGAGATAACTTAAATCTGCTTATTTAACTAAGAAGATTCCCATGTCAATAGTACCTCTTATATATTGAAAAAAAATTGTTAACACTATTCCAATGTTTACGAGTTGGTGTAGAGCTACATTTTGCAGTGAGACTTATTGAAAAAGCTACATCTGATCAAGCATAATTTATAACATATGTTAATACTCTAATTGTATTAAGATATGGTACTTTTGACTAATAACCTATTCTCCATCTTAAACTAGACGAAATAAATCCTTTTTCACATTAATTGATTGAACCACTATAGATGATGCCATTGGATGTGTTTTATCCATATAAAACCTTTATAAAACATTTTCTATAAATGAATATTTATGAAAAATAATCATCCTATGAAATGTTCAATCTGCAATTCAAGATAAAACTTGATTTTTCTTAAATCTTTGATCTTAAATTCATTCTCAAATAATATGTAGTTTTATTAAGCTCTTTAAAAGATTTAAATCATTAACATAATTTGTCATGACTGCAAATCCAATATTTTTTATGAACATACATAGACAAACATCATCATTTTTATAATCATATTTCAACAAATATTCGTTAAGGTAATTATACCGCTACGTTCGGATTGTTTCAATCCATATAATATTTTTTGCAATTTAATTGAGAACATAATTTTGGGGCATGTATAATTTATTTCTAGCACTTTACGGTCTCGAGGAATTTTCATGTGTAACTATCAAGTGAATTTATCATATACACTTATTATATCCATAAGGCACATGTGGAACCCTTGCGACATAGCCAAAAAAATTAAAAACTAAATAATGATATTATTCATTGTGGAATAATATATTTACTCATAATCAATCTCAGGTCTTTGTAAGAAACCTTAGATTATGGGTCGATCTTTGTATTTTGTAATTTCATTATTTTCATTTCGCTTCTTGACAAAAATCCTTTTTGAGGAATATATATTTTATAGTCAGGACTTCGATCTACAGTTTCAAATAAATTTAGTTTCTCTAAAAATTTTAACTCTGTTAATATGACTTCTTTCTATTTTGGCTAACTATTTTTATGTTCACAATCTTTTAAAGATTATGGTTTAAGATCCTTATTTTGCATGGTTTTAAAAACCACATTAAAGACAGAAATTCTTTCTATTACAATATTATTTTAATCCTATAATTTACGAGATATCAAATAACTTATTAAATTCTTATTTTTTGGAAATTTGTTGTTCTGCACAAACCACATTATCTTTATTTGATTAATTAATCATTTCTATTATTATTTCTTCTAGATTCTTATGCTTAGTTTTTCTTTAGTGCTTTTATCTTTTGATGTATAGAGTTTTTGATACCAATTAGTTGAATACGATTCTCACATATTCGAGATTCATTTGCTACAATATATTATCTTCATGAATTCTTTTCAAGAAAGTTACATATTTAATATTAACCTTTGTAATGGAATGTTTAATAACTAAATTGTCTTGCGGACAAGCAACACATGAATAATCATTAGGTAAAATAATCTTCTGACTCTTAGAGAACGTCCATGTGAATTATTAATTATTCGACCCATCGTATTGCTCTTGGGTGTCTAGCTGATCATGCCAAAATGTAAAACTTTTTTAGGATAAAACTTCAAGTTCTTGATAATGTTTGATTCGATCATTTCTATTAATGTATAGTACATGTCGGGGGGTGTAGCAAGTGTTTTTTCTTTTATCTGCTTTTGACGAAAAGAAATCATACAAAGATATTCACTATTACTTTCTTTCATTATTTTAATGTGATATCAACTGCAACGGATATGTTTAAAGCAAAACAAATCTCTGAATTTGCTAGAAGAAAGTGCATCGTTTATATACTATGTTGTATTATTCCGGGACCTTCAATAATATACGATACACTTAATATCGTATTTATATTATTTTTAGATAATGTTAAGTTCAAAAATTGCTTGAAAAATTGTGCGCGTAGGACTATTAACTTAAATCTTGATGATTTTGTTTAATCTTATTCATATATCTAGGTTTATGCTTATTCGAGAGCAATACTATATTATTTTGAAACACTGATATTAATAACTCATGCTTTTATTCCAAGCAATAATTTTTTTTTATTACCATCGATATATAAAATTATGCAATGCATTATCTTCCTAGAATATTGATCAAATGTGAAGGTGCTTTCGTTCAGGAGCAACGAAAAAATATGTTTGAACAAAAATAAATAATTAACTTTCATTGCAACATAATCTTTTCATAGAAGAGTATATATTCTACACATGCTACTATAGTGCATAAGTTGATCAGCAGACACAATCAGGGATGAATCGAGGAATTTGGTTCAGTTGGGCGGAGACCGATGACCGTTGACCAATGACCATAGACAATCAAAGATCGTAATAGTCAAAAATATAATTCGATACATATATAAATGCACTAAATTCCTAATCCTAATTTCCTAAAACCCTAAATTCTCAAATCACATTTCACAATACACAAACAGACAAACACAATTCAAAATTATAAGTCCTAAGACAGTAAGACTCCTAACTCATAGCCTCAGTCTCTCAAACAATAAATCAATAATATTACATAAATTCCAATTTCTCATAATTCAC
>CAIGRR010277751.1:0-15307 GCA_903798365.1 Fraxinus sp. 1973-6204 | reverse complement strand
GACCCCATCAACCATCTTAATGTTTACACTGATGTCATGAGCCTAGAAGTTGCACCAGATCCAGTAATGTGCAATACCTTTCCTCAAACATTGACCAATGCTGCCAGGGATTATTTCATGACACTAGAGCCTAATGCTATAGTGTCATTCTCTAACCTTGCTGATAAGTTCTTTGCCTTCTTTGCAAGTAATAAACGCATCTGGAAGATGGTTGCTACCCTCATGCAGCTCTGCCAAGTCTCGAATGAGACCTTACGTAACTTCATGATAAGATTCACTAAAGAAACGCTATAGATACCTGACCTTCACATTACGGTGGTTGTTTCAGCTATAACTTTTGCAGTAAGGTATGAAGCCTTCAGTATGTCTTTATCCAAGATGTCCCTTAAGTCAGTGACTAAGCTTCTTACTCAAGGAGAAAAGTACATCAATATAGAGGAGGCAATGAAGGCTAGCTTGAGCTTTGAGAAGCCCCTACTTGAGAGGCCACATGAGCCGAACTTACGACAAGATTATACTCGAGGTAAGCAGAAGCAGAAAGGACCACCTAGGCCATTTACTCGACTGAACACTTCTAAGGCCAACATACTGATGGAAATAAAGGATATGAAGGTATTTAAGTGGCCTTCAAAGCTGCGATCTCCTTAGAAATTAGTGATAAAAGCAAATACTATAACTTTCACAGAGATCATGGCATATAACTAAAGAATGTATAATATTATAGTAGAAGATCGAAGCGCTTATTAGAAGAGGATTCTTGAAGACATATGTTGGGAACGATAAACGTCCAAGGAATGATCACAACAAAGAAAGGACCTCAGGCTGAGGAGGATGTGACAAACCTACAGCTAGTATAATCAATATCATAGTTGGGAGAGTAGAGTCAAGATGACATTCAAATAGTGGACGGAAGCAATATACTCATCAGTATGGTTCGGCTCATAGGACCACTCTTTACAACAGAGGAGATCACCTTTGGGGCAAATGACTTTGGAAGGCATAACATCTCCTCATGATGATGCCTTAGTCATATCTGCTATAATAGCAAACTTTGAAATCAAAATGATACTTGCGGACAATGTATTGTCCCACGGTGCATATGCGAAGATGGGAATTTCTACTAACCAACTTAAGATGGTCAAGACTCCCCTTCAGGGATTTGGGGGTGGAACAATCATTCCGGAAGGTATTGTTGACCTTTCCCTAACTTTGGGCTCAGGCTAGAGGCGGGTAACGGAGATTACTTCTTTCCATATGGTTCGAACCACCGTGGCATATAACGCCATCCTCGGAAGACCGCTACGCAACAAGATCAGAGCCATAGTATCCACCTTTCACCTTTGCTATGAAGTTTCCGACAAGTTATGGTGTAGGAGTTGTGCGTGGGGATCAGACAGTAGCGAGGA
The DNA here is from genome assembly GCA_903798365.1 of Fraxinus sp. 1973-6204. Lineage (NCBI taxonomy): Eukaryota > Viridiplantae > Streptophyta > Magnoliopsida > Lamiales > Oleaceae > Fraxinus > Fraxinus sp. 1973-6204. The sequence goes on along the minus strand of CAIGRR010277751.1, from coordinate 13,901 downwards.
AGTATTACATTACGAGCATTCAAGGTTTGACAACTGACGTCATCCAGTTGACCACACCCGAGCTCGAGCACCAGGAGAGACTCGTCCATGTGGAAGATTTAGTAGTTGTCAAGCTCAAGCACGGCAAAAAAATAACAATTGGCCGTGACCCTGATGCCACGCTCAACGATGAACTCATCAAGAGCTTGTCCCGCAATATTAATATATTTGCATGGAAGGTTAAGGATATACCTGGGATAGACCCCGATGTCGTGGTCCATAGACTCAATATTAAGCCTGGGGCGAAGCAGTAAAACAGAGGAAGAGAGCACAAAAAAGACGTGAGGTAATACGTGAGGAGATCAATAAGTTTGTCAAGGCTCAATTCATCAGGGAGGTTCAATATCTAAATTGGCTCACCAACGTTGTCCTCGTCAAGAAGGCTAATAGCAAGTGGAGGGTATGTATTGACTTCACAAATCTCAACAAAGCATGTCCAAAAGACGGTTATTCCCTGCCTCGAATTGATAACTTGGTAGACAATACCTCTAGCACAAGATGTACAACTTTCTTGATGAAATCTCGGGGTATCACATCTACTTATAGCTGAAGAAGATCAAGAGAAGACATCCTTCATAGCTGACTCTGATATATGTTGCTACAAGGTCATGTCATTCGATTTGAAGAATGTTGGGGCAACATATAAAGGCTCATCAACAAAGTCTTTGTTGATCTGATCGGGAAGAACATTGAGGCCTACGTCGATGACATGGTGGTCAAAAGTATGCAGGTGAATGAGCATATCACCGACCTAGAGGAGGTGTTCTCTACTCTTCGAATATATAAGATGATGTTGAATCCAGCAAAGTGTGCCTTTGGGGTGGCATCGGGCAAGTTTTTGGGTTTCATGATCACATATAGGGGGATTGAGGCGAATCCAGATAAAATATGGGCCTCGGTATCCATGGAATCGCCTAGGAACAAGAAGGGGGTCCAAAAGTGGACAGGTCGGGTCGTAGCCTTGAATAGGTTCACGTCTAGAGTAGCAAATAGTTATTTTCCTTTTTTTAAAGTTCTTAGAGGTAATCAAAACTTTAGTTGGAATGAAGAGTGTAAAAGAGCTCTCGGGAACTCAAATAGATATTGGCGACTCTTCCAGTTATCACAAAGCTCGAGTCTGGAGACATATTGTACTAATACTTGGCCGCGTACCAAAACTACAGTGAGCGACGTACTGGTCAAGAAATTGAAGAAGGCACAACAACCTATATATTATGTGAGCAAGGTATTGCTTGACACAGAGACAATGTATACATTGGCCGAACAACTTGCCCTAGTCATGGCGGCACGAAAACTACAGTATTTTCAGTCACATCCAATTGTGATGCTCACAGACCAACAACTCAGACAGATACTTCAAAAATCGAAAGCTTCAGGAAGATTGTTGAAGTGGACAATTGAACATGGTGAATTTGATATAGAGTTGAAGCCCCGACCTTCTATCAAAGGAAAAGTACTAACAGACTTCATCGTAGAGCTCACCCCAAGGCCTCGGGGGCCAGGGGATACCTCGACTACTAGGGCGAACACCAGAGAAATATTTGTAGATGGAGCATCAAACTTCTCAGGCTCGAGTGCTGGGTTCATAATTAGTAGCCTGGATAACCTAACCGAAATTTAGTGCACGCTCATATTCGAATTTGAAGCTACTAACAATGAGGCAGAGTATGAGGAAGTGGTCATAGCTCTTGAACTTGCTGAGAGCTTGGGAATTGAACACGTTACGCTCTTTAGCATTTCACAACTTGTGGTTGGACATATTGAAGGATCATTCGAAAGAAATGAAGAAAAAATGAGCTTGTACTGTTTGAAAGTACATGATTTTCGAAGACAATTCAAGGATTACGAAATTCTAAAAATTATACTGGCTAATAATGGAAAGGCATATGCATTGTCAAGACTTGTTTTCATAGGAGTAGATAGACTCGACAAGACAGCCCACATCAAAATGGTTACAGAGTCAATCATAGGTCGGGAACTGAGTGTCATGGACATCGATAATGAGCCCTCATAGATGGACCCCATAATTGAGTTCATAACTAATGGGAATCTTCCCAAGGATCTAAAGGTGGCTAGGAGTGTCTGATCTAGAGAACCCAGATACTATATCATTGAAGGAGTCCTCTTCTATAGAAGTTTTACACTTCCATATCTCAAATGCTCCAGGCCCTCGGAATCGGCAAAGCTCTAGCAGAGGTTTATGAAGGAATATATGGTAATCAAAAAGGAGCAAGAGCCCTGGCCTTTAAGCTTATAAGGTACGGATACTATTGACAGATAATGAAGAAAGATGCCTCAGACTATGTGAAGAGGTGTGATAAGTGGCGGAGATTCGGGAACATGATTCATATTCCCGCTGAGGAGCTCACCCTCGTAAATTGTTCGGCCCCTTTCGAATAATGTGAAGTTGACATTCTAGGGCCCTTTCCAATGGTAAGAGGACAGTTAAAGTTCGTGGCTATGGCTATAGTGTACTATACAAAGTGGGCAGAAGAAGAACCTCTAGCAACTATCTAGGAGTCGAACATAAGGCCTTTTATCTGGAAGTCTGTCATATGCAGGTTCGGGATANAGTTCGTGGCTATGGCTATAGTGTACTATACAAAGTGGGCAGAAGAAGAACCTCTAGCAACTATCTAGGAGTCGAACATAAGGCCTTTTATCTGGAAGTCTGTCATATGTAGGTTCGGGATACCTAAAGTGCTCATAACAATGGGAAACAATTTGATAATGTACAGTTCAAGAGTTTTTCCACCAACCTTGAATAGATAATCGCCAAACATTGGCCTCATACCCTCAGAACAATGGCCTGGCCGAGGTGATTAACCGGATTATACTACAAGACCTTCGCACAAGGATCGAAGGTGCTCTTGGTAACTGGCCCGACCTGACTAGTTACCCTCTATATCGTGGACTTATAGGACTTCGCACAAGACAATAACAGGCGAGACCCCATTCATGCTAGCTTTCGGGTTGGAGGCCACTATTCCAATTGAAGTTAGCCTTCCATCATCGAGGCGTTTAGGACAAAGTGCTGGGAACATGCCACGGAACATCTCGGCCTCTTGGAGGAGGCCCGCGAATAGGCTGCACCGAGAGTTTCCTCCTATCAGAATAGGACGGCCAAATATTTTAATAGCAAGGTCAGACCCAAGAGTTCAGGGTTCGGGATCTAGTGCTTAGAAGAGCCGAGGCCGCAAGTCGTGCCCCGGTCAAATATTTTAATAGCAAGGTCAGACCCAAGAGATTTAGGGTTTGGGATCTAGTACTCAGAAGAGCCGAGACCGCAAGTCATGCTCGAGTAAACTTGGCCCGGAGTGGGACGGCCCCTATGAGATTATTAAACAAGTCCGAAGAGGAGCATACAGCTTGAGGGATATGTCCGGAAGACCATTGCCAAGGCCTTGAAATGCTGACAACCTTAAGATTTATTACAAGTAGTGATCCTGATATTGTCTTTTAGAAGCGTAGGAAAGATCGTATAAGTAGCAATTAGGAATGAAGCAACGAAAATTTTCTCCAAGTATTTAGACCGTCATGAATAGGCTTTGTTTCGAAGACATGCCACGAGCATGCACCCTCAAAGACCTGTCACGAACAGGCTTTGTTTCGAACACCCTCAAAGACTTGTCACAAGCAGGCACCACAAAGACATGCTACGAGCATGCACTATCAAAGACCTGTCACGAGCAGGCACCACAAAGACTTGTCATGAGCAAGCTTTGTTAAAATTCATGCCCTCGAGCATGACCATTCTGAAAAAATAAAATCTCTGATAAAAAATTCCTCAAGAATATTGACCTCGAGACCACTTTCCGGTTAGGTCACGATATGATGGTGGGCTTAATACTTTGCAACTATGTTACTTACGTTATGATCGAGCCAAATACTTTGTGATTATGATTATATCCATTAATCAATGTAATTACATCGAGCTCGAGACTTTGCCAAAAGTACTTGTATTAACATCACGCTCGAGACTTTGCCATAAAGTTGTATTCACGTCGAGCCATAAACTTTGTGAAAAATATTAATTAATTTTATTAACATCAAGTAAAGCCTCGATCTTAGGTACAAGACTCAAATGATTGTGTTGACGTCGAGTCTGGAACTTTGGGAAAAAGATTAATTAATTTTATTAACATCGAGCAAAGCCTCGATCGTAGGCACGAGACTCAAGTGCAACCAATTGTGGCGATGTCGAGCCTAGACTATTCACTTAGTCGTCGATATAGTTAACAATTAAATGATCGATATAGGTAAATGCAAAAATAAATAGATCGAGTCACAAACTTGCAAACTTTAAACAAAAGCCCATATCATCAGGAAATGTACATGGGACCAAAATATCATAGATTTACATCATCAAAAATAGTGCTTGGGTGGGGAGGTCCTAATCTAAATTGTCATGCTCAGGAGCCTGATCCGATGTCACTGCGTCTACTTCATGGTCGACCTTGTCCTCGGCAGCATCTTCGTTGTCAGAAAGCTCGAGGATGCCAGCCATATCGGGGACGGATTTCAAATCGTTGGGATGGACATCGGGCAACTTAGTACGAAGATAGGCCCAGGCTTCTTTGAAAGCATGAAGGTAGGCCCCCGAGGCATACTCAGCTTTGAGCCTATCACAATCCTCGGATGTTTTAAACTCTTCCCATGCTTGAGCCTTGGCCTCTGTCATCTTCGGCTTATATTCTTTACATTTATCCTCGACCTCCAGCTTTGTTTCCTCGACCTCGTCTTTGGAGACCCCAATCTTATCCCGAGCTCGTTGGAACTCATTCCTGGCATCATCATGCTCTTTCGGAATGGCTTCGCGCTCAGCCTTAAGATCAGCCAGTTTTTGGTCCCTGACCTCGACTGCCTCCACGAGCCCGGCTATCTTGTGGGATTCATCCATCCCTTGCAAAGATAGGCCTTGGGAAACACTAAGGGTTTGTGTCAAATGAACGAACACATATTAGCATCGAGGTAAATACATAGAATAAATTCAGAGCACAATCTAAACTTTATACCTTCAAAATCAGGATGATGTTAGTTGTCGAGGTGGCTTTGGGCTCGACTCCAGTCGTCGAGGTTAGGAGGTCTCTCCGAGCCCCCGCATTGCATCATCACGTTTAGAGATACGAGGCCTCTTTTTTCCCTTCATCAAGGGTACAGCCTGAGGCTAAGGTACCTTGGCCTTGGCATTTACAAATTTACGGGGGGCAGATGGGTCAAAAGACATTCCTGGAAGAAAAAAATTAAGTAATTAGACCTATTACATCGTTACGAATATAAACACGAGGATATAAAGAGTCAAGCCCTACCCTCGACACCTCTCACATCAGTAAGATCTAACACTTCATCCCCGAGGATGGCCTTCATGTCCAGCACCTTGAACATCTTCCTATCCTGTTCTAAAGACTCAAAGTAAGCTCGACCCTCACAAAACTTAGCGGCGTCGGGGATCCCCCACCCCGACCAAAAAAGAAGGTCGGTATCTCGAGTTACTACATAAAACCACTAATCCTTCCAACCATTTAATGATGGCATGCTCTGGACCCTAAACCCACCTGGGTTGGACAAATAGGAAAAGCAAGTATACTGGGGAAGCTGCTTGAGCTCGAACACCATTCGACAAAGGTCGACATAAGGTACGATCCCCAGATACCTACATGAAATAAAGAAATAAATAAACATCCTCCAACCATTGGGCACTAACTGCCCCGGGCACATAGAGTGCTCGACCAGGAGACCTAGAAAGAATGGGTGCATAGGCCACCTAAACCCTATCCCTAAAATTAACAAACTCTCTATCCCAAGCCCTCACCATTCCATCCTCAGGGTCAGGTGACCTAATATCACAGCCGGCATTAACCCAAATTCCCAGGCAGCTGCCATAGCTAGGTGCTCTTTAAATCTACAAGGCTCGTCGGGAAATTTAAACTTGATGTTACCTTAGTGCCTAGGTTGGTATCTAAAGGGATAGCCAATGGGATGAGTGACGTTCCTACATCCTCACTACTGCTAAAACTACTAGAACCTCGATTACCTTCACTACTCGACATCACTCAACGATAACTAAGGAAATTACTAAAAGTCTCAAGCCTTATCTTAAAATCACTCGAAGCCTTAAATGATTCCTAAGTAATTTGCTCAAGCATGACCTTGCGGGAGGAATTTTACAGTAGAGTGAAAAGTGAAATGGCTATTTATAGGCGTTGAAAGTGACGCCCAGGGGTCACCATCTAAGTCGTTGGATCTTGCCACGTGTCAACCATCCAACGACCCATATGCACCGCCATTTTCTACCCCGAGCAATCAAAGCTCATAAAGCGAACGACGTCGAATTATATCGAACATTCAGATCACGAGCATCCCACTTGCTATCACTAGGGATCGAGCTCATTTGTATCCACACCTAATTCTCGAGCTTTAGGAGTGGATGCACGAGGCGCCAATGATGTGGTCATTACAGCACCTCGAGCACGAAGACTGCGAAGACTCCCCATTTTCAATTATCGGACCCTAGTCCTTGGGGTTTGATAGTCCTCAGGATACCTCGGGGATGGACCCCTTGAATACCTACAAAATTACATTGGCCGTCCTCGGGATGTGTGGTCGAGTCTTTTCCTTGACCAGATTCCCATAGTACTCTATGGTCGAGCGTTGGTAGCCCTTACCCCGTAAGGGCCCTAACCCTATCCAGTTACTAGAAATTAAGAATTCTAGGTCTATAAGGATTCTATCTTGGAACACGCAATAACTCATCACAATCTTGTGACATAAATTTGCAACAGATTCAAATGCTTGTCACAACAACTTAATGAAACACAACGAGGTCTTTATTTTAAAAGCAAGTCTTACAAAGAAATATCCATTGAAGAGCCGTGGTTTGCAACTGAACTTAGATCACACAAATCAAATTAATATATGAATTCACAACTATCGGAGCCTAAAGAATTCACATTATGTCCTCGAGACAATTTCTGTCTCCCATCATTCTTATGGAAGCAATACCAAAATCACGTAGAAACCAAATAATTTTTTCCTTTTATTTTGGAAAGTTGACACGAACGTTGGTACAGAAATTTTACACAACACAAACTAGAAGCGAGATCAAAATTTGATTGTGTAAAAATGGCTTTATGAAATGATGTATAACTTTTAAAAGAGAAGGATATTAAAAATTCATAAAACTTAAAAGGATACACCAAGTAGAAGAAAGTATACAACTCTTTTTCGCAAGTCTTTTAAATCATAACACAACATTGACAAAGGTCTTTACATTAAAAGACATAATCTGATATTCGTTTATTCAATTTAAAGGACACAACCATAAAAGAAACATTTTAAATTTAAAGACACAACTAGACAATTTCTTTATTCAAACTTATTATTTTCCAGTAATAGATATTCCAGCTACATGTTCAATTGGACCGCGCACTCCTCGTAATTTCTGCAACATTGTATTCTTCCGGAAAGATAAATGCCCAAGTTCCTGTAACCACAATACCCGGAATCAAAATTCACAAGAATAAAAGTTTCAAAAATATTATGACATCATTCTGAGGTAGGGAAAATGAAGAACAGATGAGATAAGTAAAATACAAAAAAAAATGTTTGGTCTCTACTATTCAGTTTCTGGGAGAATACAAAGAATATAAACACTGAAGCTCATAGAAGAAAACAACTTTTCTATTATTCGACATGTAAACCAATACAGCAGAAAAGAAAACTAGAAAAATTTGATCATATGATCAACAATAATTTTCAGTAGTTTTTTTGTATATATGAGTTTTAGCGGTCAAATAATGAAACATAAGTTCAATATGTTTATTTTGAGCAATCTTCAGATTTTATTTTCCAGAATGAGAGTGGAGACAGATTAAGGGAGATCAGACGAAGCAACAATTTTGTTATTATCCTAACTATGCAATACAAGATGAAAAATTATAGATTGAGAGAAACTGATGGTTAAGAAACTACCTGGTCCTGATTTTTTCAACTTCAATCCATCTATGTATATAGCTAATTGTCATTTTCAAATGGGATTGAAGGAAATCGATTCCTTAATTCATGCTGCAGTGGAATTTGCAATTTCCTGCAGTTTTTAACTGCTAAAACGGAAAGCATAGGCATGGAATCTTTCTCCACCTCCCACGTCTCCAAGAAACGCAAAGTCGAGAGTTCTAAACGTTCGAGTTTCTTGAAACTAGATTCAACACATACCATTTTCTTTCCGTCAAATGCGTCGTTTTGCAATACTAGTACCTGCAATTCCGGGAGCTTGTCCAAAGTTGTCATAGGGTCTTCCTTAAGTTGAGAGCCTATCAAGACCATCTCAGTCAGCCTAGTAGAGATTTCATAGTGTGGTGGTATCTGTCCAAGATGCCCATCCATATGCAGGGTATGAAGAATCTGACAACTGAGTAGTTTCCTAAACACAGAATGCCTTTCTTCTGTATAACAGTCGAAGTTTTTGATCTTAATGGAAAGACATAAGATACTTGCATGCACTGAAGTCACGTCCCAGCCACCGACAATCTGCTCGAGATCCTCCAAAATCCCCTTAACAGTTGTCGACAAGTGTCGAAGATTTGTCATTTCGAAAAGATCAACAACATTACACACCTCAGTGTCAAAGTTTTCAAGTATCTCAAGTTCTTTCAAACTGCCCAAATACAGTTTATCGTTATTGGGCGTCTGAAACTCGAGCGGAAGATATAGATACACAAGTTTTACCATTCTCCTCAAGACATTTGGAATGATTATTTGACCTGAAACTCGTAGATCAAGAAATTCCAAGAATGACAATTTACCTATTGATGATGGCAGCACCCTCAGAATACATCCTTTGAAACTCAGATACCTAAGGTAGATTGGCCATGTCATTTCGCTAGGTAGACCTCTCTCTTGAAAGTCAACCCGTTCAAAAATTAGAACCCTCAGCATTCTGTACCTCTTCAGATTAAACATTCTTCGAGGCCACTTCACCTGAAGATCCTGCGGATTCAAGAGTAAGAGAGACCTAAGATGGTTAACTTTTTCATTTCTTAACTGATCAATAGAAGATCTATCATCTTCCTTGCCTAAATGTAAAGCCATTCTATGTGCGGGATTTCTAGTCGATGAGAAGGAATCGGAACTTCTCTTATCTAGAACCTTAAAGGAATATTCTTCTCCCAGCTCTAAGCACTGATTTTGAATGTGCTCATGAACACAACAAGACCTGTATTTTCTCAAAGATGGAGTTTCTTCTTCTTCGACCTCAACCATTTTTTTCTGTATCAGATCGTTCAAATATCTTTCTGCTAAATCCATCATAGGTTCATTATTTTGACGACCATCTCGTGTTATCATGCCATCAGCCATCCATTGAAGATACAAATGCTCCACTTCTATCTTCGAACCCTTTGGAAACAAGCCCAAATAAAGAAAACATGGTTTCAAGTGATATGGTAAATCATAAAAAAATAAAGCTGGAACCGATTTTTCCAATAAGATTTGTTCAACTGGTAGGTCTCTATCGATTAATAACTTGATATCTTCAAGCACCTTCTTCCGTTCATTTGATGTATGCTTTGCAGCTAAAACTTCTCTGACTGCAACTATAGCTGAAGGCAAGCCCGAGCACAAATCCAATACTTCGCGCACCAAATCATCTTCTGCATATGTTATAAAAAAATTGTTAAGAAAATCCTAAATATAATTCGGTAATTATGAAATAATGACACCATTACAGCTCATTTCCATTATATTGCCTGCATCAGCTCTTAATATACGATAAAGATCAGCAATAAACAAAATTCTATGTTCAAGAGAAGCAATTGACTCTATGAAGAGGATAAAAATGATCAAAGTGGATAGATCTTAATAATAATGACTCCAGTCCACGATTGAGCATTCTTGTCGCTTATTTGCTGTCACATAGACAGTTTTGTTGTATCTTTATTTGATTTAATTCTTTTTCCACTTTACTTCAAAAAATTCTCTAAGTGGTAGTATTAGACAAAATTGTCAATATATATTTTATTTCTCAAAATTTAAAGATAAGAATTCAGACTAATTCTTAATTAGCTTATTGTGTCAATAAAGAATTGCACGCCAGAAACTGTTTTGTAGGCCACAAAAGGTGGAAGAAAATTGTTAAATTATATTATCAGACATACAAAACACCAAAATAAGGGTTCTGAACTCTTAGGAAGGTTTTGGGAAAAGTTACATTGTGTATTCAATTGAGACTTTTAATGATTTTTTGGGATTTAAAAAGTTTAGGTGTATTCAATGTAGACTTTTGGAGACTCTCTAGAAGTATTGGTGTATCAATTGAGACTTTTATAAACTTTTAAAAAGTCTCTAAAAGTTTTGGTGTATTCAATTGAAATTTTTAAGAAGTCCAAGTCTTGGGGTATTCAAATTTTTTTAACTTTTAGAAACTTTTATAAAAATCTCCGTGATACTAACTTTTAAACAGAAAGTAATCAAATAAAATCTCAAAATTTGTCTTTCATAAATCAAAAGATTTTGGGAGACTTTAAAAAAATATTTCTCTTTCATTTTCCCTTCTACAAACATTAGAATTATGATTAAAATTTAATTTTTTCTATTAATTGTTTATTTCTATTTTCTATGAAAAATTAAATTGTATCTTTATAATTTTTTTCTCATTTATTTTTTTTTTTTTTTGAAAAAATCTGTTTTTAATTAAATTATAAAATTTTATATAGACTGATTTATAATTAAATTTAAATATATTTTTTTATATATTATTTAAAAGTATATTATATTAATAATATTGAATATTAAATTTATTTTTTAAATGTTCAATAATTATTATTTATTTAATTAAGGTCATAAATTTTTATTTATTTTAAAATATTTTATTATTATATGGGGTGAAAAGGAAGGGGATGAGGAATTGTGAGAACCACCACATAGGTGATAATTTCACAATTTTGCTTTAGATCTACATAAATTCTATCTCAAATGAAATTATTCAAACGTATTTTGAATTCTACAAAAGTCACTAAAAGTTTTAAAATGAAAGTTTATAAGTTTACAAAAAACTTCCACTAATTCCATACAAATCTCTAAAACATCCACGAAATCACAAAAGTTATCACTTTAAAAAAGTTTATCAAAGTCTACAAAAGTCCATATTGAATACACCCCCCGATTTTTTCGTCAACGTTGTTTGGGATGCACAAGATAGGGAAATTTAAATCATGCTATGTGTACATATTAGGTAGACAAACTTGGTTTATGAACAACATTTAGGTAGGTCAATCATTTCAAAAACAATTTTTAAAATCAATGAAAATCAATGACCTAGATCTTGTTAACATCTCTTTTGTAAACAAACTTTGTACAACTAGATTAATTGGTGAAATTTTATGTTCTTCATTCTACAAGACAATTGCTTGACTATGTATTCACCGAGGGCCAGCAACATTTTCTGGGAAGCATAGATTTATTTGTTAAAATGCACGAATTTGGCTTTCAAGACTATTAAGAGTGGAAAACTTTGATTAATAATCAAACTGGCAAGAAAGTAAATTGCACACTTTCAATAGTTGATTCGGATTTAAGATCGACAATTGGAGAATGCTTGGGTCAAGTTGAATGCAATTAGTAGATAAAGGATCCAAATGCAAGAATAATGGACTCAATCCAAACAGAGGATAAATATCAAGGACTAAATTGCACATTGGTGAAAAAAAATCGCTCGCGCTTGGCTGGTGTGCCCGCACTAGCCGATTGAACAACTCTGGAGAGCAAGCCGAGTCTATGCACGGGCATGCTGTGTAAAAATTGAGTGACGGAGGACCCAGTGCACAAATTACCTGTTTGTGTTAGGATTCAATTTTGGTCTCGATTTCAACCCTATTTTAGACTTCTATAAATATGGAACAGCATAATACATCAAATGGAACCTCTTCTACACTATTAATCATCTATTATCATCATCAAATTAAGGCCAATTCCATTGTTCTTCTGAGAATTAAAGGGCAATTGCAACTTTTCCAGAAATTAGAGATCAAACCTTGAATTTTTGGGGAAACAATGGGAGGAATAATTGAAGATTCATCAAGATAAAATTGGAGAAATTCAAGAACATCAAGAATATTTTCATCTTCACCTTCATCAATTCAAAATCCAGGTTTTATTCTTTCAATTAAACATCATTTCTTGTAAATTTGTAATTAGATGCTACGGTGTCAATTACTAAGACATGGATGAACCCTTATTATGATGTTTTAATATAAATTCGATAATTTGACGTTCAATATGTGTTAATTATTGTATGATTGTGGTAGGATTTAATGAATTTTTAATTACTTGATCACAATTGGATTGATTGTGAATTTTATTGATTTCAAGAGAAACAATGTGATATATAGCATGTTAACAACGATTGTAAAGTCCGATAGATCATAGAAATATATATTTATGATTTTCATCATTTATATAGATGTTCTAATATTTTTAATGTATGCTTTCATCCTCGCATCTTTCATAGAATATAAGAAGGTAACACAAGATGATAAATTTAATTGACATCGAGAGATATTTTTAACTAACTTAAAAATATTGATCAACAGGAATGAGCACATATTTTCATGTTATTTAATTGAATTGAAACAAATTAGTAAGGAATATTCAAGGTCTTAGTAATTATCCAATCTAAATTCACAAAACCTTCATAATTTGCTCACTAGAATTTGTTAGTTTAACTAGATTACTTATTATAAATCATTCAATCAAATAAGGCTATTCAATTAAAGTTAAAATTGATAGACACTGGGTTAAGTATATAGTCCCTGTGGGATGACACTTTACTCTTCACTTAATTACTTGTTCGCCATAGAGTACACTTGTAGAAAGTTAAACAATCAATAGCCAGTTCGAACAATTTTGCAAGAAAAAAAAAGGTTAGCAAGGGAAAAGAAGATTAGAAAAGCTCCTCAACAAAATCACATGACTGAAAGAATGAATACAACTATTTTGAGGAGTTAGTGTTATCTAATGTAAAATTACCTACAACGGCACATATTAAATTCTCATCAACTCAGTCTCCTGTACTTAAGAAGTGGATTATTATACAAGTCATGTTCCTTACATTAATGGTACATGAATTTTCATGCACTCCATCGTTTTCTCAATGCCAAACAACAAATTCAAAAAGTTCAGTTTATGGCTAAACCTGGAAAAATCCATTGGAAGGAATTTGAGCAGGTCTTTCGGTACTTGAAGGATACTCATAAAGCTGGTATAGTGTACAGGGAAACGATGAAGACATAGCAAATTCTGTAGATTCAGATTTTGCAGGGCATCTAGACAAATGATGATCATTGACATGACATATTTTAAATCATGGGAACTTTGTAAGCCCGTAAACAAATCTTCAATCTATAGTATTTGCGTTGATTTTTAGCATAATTAGTTATATTAATTGCACTTATGTTATTTTATATTGCTAAAAGTATAATTGTAGTTTTACTTGTTTGGTCATTTTGCTTGTTAGACTATGTCAACCTCTAGTGTACTTACTTTTGTACAATTTGCTTTTTTGGTTGTATGATAACCTAGTCCCCTTTGCTCTATTGTCTTCCACCTTGCTTACATTAACAATATCCATATGGTATCAAAGCTTCAACTACGGTAGACGACATTGTACTATCATATATTAATGTTTGGTATTCTTCTTGTTGCTTCCTTTGTTTTCGATATTGATATTTTTTTGGGCTTTTACTATTTGCTTGAGATATTATTGTGTTGGTTGTTGATTGAGTTTTATAATGGCGGGTGCAATGGCTGTTTATGCCATCGATTAGAAGAGAAAAGTAAGAGAAGCTTATTCCTTCATAAACCTTCTT
>CAIGRR010277706.1:0-10429 GCA_903798365.1 Fraxinus sp. 1973-6204 | reverse complement strand
GCTGCGGCGGTCTCTGGTGACTTGCAGCGTGGATAGGGATCACGTGGAGTCTGATGTGGACATAGGGTGGCCCACTGACGTCCGCCATGTCTCGCATGTCACCTTCGACCGCTTCAATGGCTTCCTTGGACTTCCTGTCGAGCTCCAGCCCGACTTCCCCCGAACACCCCCCAGCGCCAGGTTTCACAATTTAATATCTTTTCATTTTTCTTTTGCTATACAGAATTTTTGTTTTGGTAGAATCTGGAATGCATTTTCTTTTAGATCTGGACTTATAGTTGTTATTGTCTTATTCTTCGTCTAGATTTTGTTTATGACAAATTTTAGTAGAATTTTGTAGGCCAATTTTATGAGAAGAAATGCATATGAGCTTCCATTAAGAAATATTAGGAGTGCCTTAATTATAATAGAACGTCTTCCATTTGCTTTCTTTGGAAAGATGAGGATATTTGTGCCCTTTGGCAATCTAATTATGCCTTCCTGGTACATTACTGTTCAGACGTTCAATAACGAAAGCTTCCTTCGAAGATTAAGGAGGTTATGTGATGTGGAATTAGAATTACCCTCTACTGAAATGCCTATCTGCTGTCAAATGAGATGTTGAGTGCACTGTTTAAACAAATTTCTTGCTATTTGTAAAGATGATTATGGTTTTATAAATTAATTTTGTTACGTCTTAATTTTATATGTGATGGTTGGTTATTTTCTAATGCAAATCACATTANGTTTAAACAAATTTCTTGCTATTTGTAAAGATGATTATGGTTTTATAAATTAATTTTGTTACGTCTTAATTTTATATGTGATGGTTGGTTATTTTCTAATGCAAATCACATTATGGAAACAAATGTTTTTGGTTAACACTGAGCAATCTGGTCCATTGTGGCAATAATAAGCTGTAACATTTTCACTTCTTAATTTTTGGATTTGTAGAAGTGTTAAATGTTTAAGTATTCTTAGAAAAATGGCTATTTTTAGTCTATCATTTTATCACTTATACCTAAAATTGGAACTTCAATACTGTTTCTTGATTTGTTTGTTGTGGTGTCTTGTGTGCACGAGTACTTTGTTTATGTAATTTGTAGTTTGCATGTAGTCATCCATGTGCTTGTATATATATGGATGGCCTAAATTTCAATATCCACTACTAGAAGAAAGTCAGGATTTCTCATCTTTGCCACCCATCATGTTTGCAGTGCAAGTGTTTTTGGAGTTTCTGCACAATCAATGCAGTGTTCTTATGATCAAAGAGGGAACAGTGTGCCTACAATTCTTCTTAGGATGCAAAACCAGTTGTATTCAGAAGGCGGCCTTCAAGTATGCATTTATGTTTATTATTGGAAATTTCTTAATTGCTATTGCATCAATTTTCATTGATTAATTATGATTTATATGTTTTGGTTGAAGGCAGAAGGTATATTCCGTATCAATGCTGAGAATAGTCAAGAAGAACTTGTCCGGAACCAGCTTAATAAAGGGGTTGTGCCCCGTGGAATTGATGTTCATTGTTTGGCTGGGTTGATAAAGGTACCTGGAGGAAAATCTTTAGTTAAATATTCTTCTATTATCTGGAGGATATATATTATGAGATGAAAGTTATTTCTTCTTGAGTTGATGTGTGTAGGTTATAGCTGAAATTGATGAAGATATGGAATGGAATCATTCTTAGTCAGATAATGTTCTGTTGAACTAATATAAAGCAACAAAGTTTTGGAAATAACGAGTTCCATGATCCATCAGTTGTAACTTACACTTTCCACTGGAAAGGAGGTTGTTTCCTGGCTGTTTTACACCTATCAAAAATCAAACCTGCCATAACCTTGTTTGACCAGCCTTTTCAGAAATTTTAGGTTATCCAAAACCGACCTGTCTTGGCATTTTTTTTTTTTTTTTTCTGGCAGGGGTGTGGGGGGCGCTAGAAAACGTATGTCCAGACTGGTTATGGGGTTATTTGAATAACTGCACCTAATTTGGAAGAGAAAGTAAGAATAACTAGTGATATCTTTGGTATTAGGGTTAGTGTCACATATGGCATGATGTCATCTCTTCAAATTGAATGGGTACTTTAGCTATTTCTCAACAATTTAGTTTTTTACTGTTGTGACACATTTTTTCTGCATCTTTTTAGAATGTACTTACTACTTAGTACTAAACTACATGGACTTGGGTGAGGGGGTGCAAGAAATGGGCATGTGCCTAAGTGTTCGATTTGTAATAAGTGTACAAACTTAACCTTAAAATGAAGGATCCATATGACATACCTCACTTGAGCCTCAAGTGTGCGATATAAGTATCTGACCATAGTAAAAGGTACATAAAACACAGATTAAATTTATCAGGATTAAGCTCGACTGCTGTCACTTTTTCGTCCTAAAGTTGCACTTGATCTTTCAAGCATGTTTTTAGTACTTCAATGAACGGATCTAAGAATAAGACCTTCAATCTCACCCTTGTGGAAGACCCGATTACATGAACAATTGGCTACTTGTAGTTTCATATCTAGCCTCGAGAAAGAAACCGTGTGAAGGAAATTTTGCATTTAGTTCATCAGTGGCTAGGTGTAATTTCTTATCTGCTTGCCAGTTTGCTATTCAGAAGTTAAGAGTTGCCCTTGCACTAGAATACTTCTTTATAGCTTACTGACTGACTAAACTCATATATGATCTAGGTGTCAACTGGTTAATTTGGTAATCATAGTACAGGGCTAGGAAAATCCTGCCTTTCTTCAGATGGATGGTGTTTTGTGTGAGTTATAATCTGGAGTAGAGTAAAGCAAAAAAACTGTCATTGGCTATTACTTGATGCTATGATTTAAATGTGTTCAGTGAAGCTGAGTGATGTATGCCATAAGAATGGGGAATTCTCTCTTTCGTATTGGTTGCCAACCTGATTGCTTCAGTAACGTTCTCTGGGTCAATTTTCTGTTACCTCGTGATATTATGACTGTGATCACTGATAACTTCTAATTTTGACATTTCCAGGCATGGTTTAGAGAACTTCCAACTGGAATTCTTGATTCTCTGACCCCAGAACAGGTGATGCATTGCAACACAGAAGAAGAGTGCTCCCAGCTTGTAAAGCTGCTTCCACCAACTGAAGCTGTATTGCTCGATTGGGCAATCAACTTGATGGCCGATGTTGTGCAAAATGAACATCTAAATAAGATGAATGCACGCAACATTGCTATGGTTTTTGCTCCCAATATGACTCAGGTTCTTTAACCTCCTTTGCACCTTTTGTTCTTTCTCTATTATTTCTGTTGTGCATGGTTTTCCTCTTTTTAGCTGTTTCCACCACACAACCTATGTTTGGCTCATGTTTATAAATTGTTAATAAACACTCAAGGCACTTTTTTTCCACACATTTCGAGAAACCTGTAAGTACTACCTAATTATTCAACATTCATTTCTACCTTTTTGTAATTTAAACAGTTTATAAACACTTCTCAAACATGCTATTAGATTTTTAGGTAGGGATGGGCGTTGTCCAGTTTGGTCCGCATCCAAAGAGAACCGACTCGAATTCTAATGAGTATTTTGAAAATGGAACCATTGGTTCCATCTCAAAGTATGGAACCAAACAGTTTGCTTCCGGTTCCATCCAATTCAGTTCCTTCGATTAAGTTCTCAAATTCAATAATAAATTCAAATGCAGTGTCTAATTGTAAATCCATTTTGGGTCACTTTTTTTCGGGGTTAATCTGACCTCAAGTTCTTAATAATTGTTTCAATATCTAAATTCTCCATAATATATTCATTGAAATAATTTATATTGATGCCATTATTTGTATTTGTCAAGTTTAACTAAACGTTAAAATTTACATCAACTTGTTAACTATTGATTTGAATAAGTTCTTGAAAGATATGCTCCAATCTCACTTTCATTTTCTTTATACTTCGAGGGGACAAACATGTTAACTTGGAAAGAATGAAAGGAACCCAAACTTCTTATTAATCAAAAATTACATCTAAGAAATTTAATGGGTCCATTTGTCTGAGTTTATAAATAACATTATAATATCAGTTTGATGTGCTACCGTGAAATTCAGAGTCACTGTTTAAAATAAAAAGTAAAAAATTTGGGTTAAATTAGGTTTTAATGGTTCCTGGTATTAGAACTGAGAAATTGTCTGGAATTGGCCAGTGCTCGATTTTAATACTCAGTTGGGATAAGAACTTGAGTGGAACCAGACTTGGCCGATAACTTTTGCCCACTATTTTATCACATGATCATTCTGCTTTTGATTTTCAGATTCTTTTAAGTGGCAAGCATTAAGATATTTTTCTTTGCAAGCTGTTGTGTCAGACTAAGGCCATGTTCGGTAAAACTTAAAATCCATTTAAAATTGAAAATATAGCCGCTATTGGGTCCCACTCGTCTAATAAAAGTCAACAATAACGGCTAGTATTTCAATTTTAATCTCTACCGAATACGCCCTAAATGAGGAAATGATGGTTAAAACTGTTATTATGTTATGGCTCATATATATCTATGCATTGGCAACTTGATGTGAGAGGGTTCTTTTTGCAGTGATTGGCCTAGTTTTTGCCGTGTTCTAATTAATCGAATTTTACCGTGATATGGATAATCAAGATGGTTTTTGAATTGATGCAGATGGCCGATCCTTTGACTGCATTAATTCATGCAGTCCAAGTTATGAACTTTCTCAAGACCCTGATATCAAAAACTATTTGTGAAAGAGAAGTGTTAGCTACCACCGATCGATTATTCTCAGCATATGCTGATTCTGCAGGCAACATAGGTGGTGACCACCCATCAAATGCAACTGCAATGGTCTTGTACGAGCAGGCTTGTGATGATTGCTCATGTTCAAGATCCGCCTGTGGCAGCCTCCTGTGGAGTGCCACTTTAGAGAGACTGGAAGCTGATAGCAACGAGAAATCCTGGAGATTAAAGAGTAAGAGCGATGTTGATGAGAAATATGAATCTGTTGCAGGTATAATCTCACCTGAAAAAAGCAAAAGACAATCAGCTTCCAGTAGATTTAGAGACGAATATGACAACGAGGAAGTTGAGGGGGTATTCAATAGGCTAAGTTTGAGAAAAGGAGTGCAAAAACTATGCAAGCATCCTGTATTTCAGTTGAGTAAGCCAGTCAAGAAGAGTAGCGGCGTTGGAATTGTAAATACTCGAGAAGGAGGTGCAGAAGCTTGGGCATACGACGGATGCAACTCACACTCAGGTGTGTGTTCTGTACAGGCTGAGTAAATCTTTTTACATTTACAAAACATTCTACCAGAATAGGTATGTTTGTTGTTTTGTTATTAGTCTAGTTAGATGAGCATTTGAATGTGTGTTTGAATGTTTTCAGGTAGTAACTGCAGTTTTATGTAGGTTATTGAACATGTACAAGGATGTGCATGACAATAATTTCATGCCTAAGATAAAAACTTAGTTGCACAATGCATTAAATTTCATCATTAGATGCAAGTTTTAGATTACATCATGTCCAATAGATTTTTGGGTGTTTGAAATGGTCAATTTGTGAAATACGCTCGGCATACACGGTGTATTTATATTTTCAAACCTTCGAATTATGGGGTTGTTGATGTGCAAATGATTCCTAACCTTCAATCTTGATGCAAACATTGGTTTCCAATTGACTGTTAAAAGGGTCAATTTAAAAATAATAATAATAATAATAATAATAATAATAATAATAATAATAATAAATCTGAAAGACCCTTACTTTTAGTTAAATAAATAAAATAATTGAAAAAAATAAATAAAATTGTCTAGAAAAATCTAATTTGTCTGTCGCATTATATTAACAAAGTTCTTGTCAACTTGAATTGGAGAGATTTTTTTCTTAAAAATATTCTATTTTGCACTATTTTTCAAGCAATTCTCAATTGCATTGGAGACGCTCTTATGAGGATTGATTAGTTGACTCTTTTTCTTATATTTTGACTTTTTTAATTGCCATTGAATGAAACTATCCAAAATTATAAATTGCGCTACTAAGTTTTGGTAGGAAATTAGGAATGTTTGTGGCAAGGTTTGAAGGTTGAGGAGCATTTGTATTGTAACTCAAAGGTTAAGGACCACTTCCACCAATTTATCTTTATTCTTTTGTCTATTTTGTCTAAATTTTTCATTTTAATTTCATTTTTAGAATTTTAGATATTTTTTTTTGTTTCCCATTTTTATAGTAAGAATGCATTTTGGAATAATAAATTAATGGAAAACATGTGATTAAAAAATAAGGAAAAATTATGAATTTACGAGTAATATTATTTTATTCAAGAATGTGTTGATGAAAAGAAGAGAGAGAAAAATGTATTTTAAGAAAAATAGGTATCTAATTTTAAAAAATGTAATGACCATTTTGTATTTTTAAACTCTTAGTCATATGGGTTGACTAACATTGATAAATGCTGATAATTTCTCAAAAGTTTAAGGACATTGATCTCCACCAAAAAAAGGTTGAGGATGGATTTACAAATAAAAGGAGAGGTTAAGAATATAGCTACTATTTACCCTAAAAAAATAAGGGTACCATTATTTTTATTCACTTTTTTTTATATATCTATTCCACTCCAAGTTCATCCATATTAAATTAAAAAAAAAAAAAAACTATTTGCATACACGTCATATTTCAATATTGCCCTTATTTAATTATCAACAACTATTATTAAATTATAGTTGGAAGTAGTAAAGAAATTGAATGATTAAATTTTCAAGAAGTAACTATCTTTAAATTTGTACAATTTCAAGATTAAGTGAGAAAAATTGATTATAATTATAGATGCAAATTAAATAAGGGTATATTAGTAAACGAACAAAATAACATTCTCAATAAAAAAAAAGGGGCCTATATAATTGAGATAAGAAAATACGAAAAGTCAGCCTATATTAATGAGACTAGCGATTGCAAAAAAAAATCTGTTCCGATGGGTTGGCAGGGGCTAGCGGTGTCAACGAGCCGAGCCGAGCCGTGGGTTGACTAACATTGATAAATGCTGATAATTTCTCAAAAGTTTAAGGACATTGATCTCCACCAAAAAAAGGTTGAGGATGGATTTACAAATAAAAGGAGAGGTTAAGAATATAGCTACTATTTACCCTTAAAAAAATAAGGGTACAGCTATTTTCATTCACATTTTTTTATATATTTATTCCACTTTAAGTTCATCCATATTAAATTTTTAAAATTTAAAAAAATATATATATTTGCACACACGTCATATTCCAATATTGCCCTTATTTAATTATCAACAACTAGTATTAAATTACAGTTGGAAGTAGTTAAGAAATTGAATCATTTAATTTTCAAGAAGTAACTATCTTTAAATTTGTACAATTTTAAAATTAAGTGGGGAAAAATTGGTTATAATTATGCAAATTAAATAAGGGTATATTAGTAAACGAACAAAATAAAAACATTCTTAATAAAGAAACGGGACTATATATTTGAGACAAAAAAATACAAAAAGACAACCTATATTAATGAGACGGGAGTAGTATTTCTTTTAGACACGATATTAATACTTATACTTTTAGTTATTTCTATTGTGACGTTTCCAAATGTTCTCAATACCTTGAGAATGGTTGTTTCCGGGTATTCAATGATGGTTTATATCTAATAAAATTAATGATAATAGAAGTTAGAAGATATTGACAAGAAAGTAGAAACAACCTTGTTTGAGCCCTATTTTTATAAAAAAAAAAAAAAAAATGTATTTTTGAATAATGTATTGATGTGAAATATATGGTTAAGAAACAAGGAACGGTTTTGGGTTTGTATGCATTATTATTTTATTGAAAAATGTGATTGAAATTAGGTCAAAATACTATTTAATAATGCATTTTTCTCATAAAGTGCGGCTCAAACAAGAGAAAATGGTATATATCGAAACATTTTGATGCGAATCCAGTCAAGAATATATCTTGAGAACCCACGAACAAGTTGAAACCAACTCAAGAGAGCTGAAAATTACGTCTCGCAATAGCAACCCAACCCGTACCAATAACTAAGATCACATGTTAGAAATCTGACCCGTTGATTACTTGGAACAAGAACCGTGAAGTGGGAACACCACAAAAGGACTGCGACTCCTTTNAACAAGTTGAAACCAACTCAAGAGAGCTGAAAATTACGTCTCGCAATAGCAACCCAACCCGTACCAATAACTAAGATCACATGTTAGAAATCTGACCCGTTGATTACTTGGAACAAGAACCGTGAAGTGGGAACGATTTTGACACCTTTTGATAAGTTCAAGATATAAGTCTTTAAGCCACCAAGAACATTGGAGGAAAAAAAATCACAAAATTGTATTAATTATCAATAATGACAAAAGTCTTCTTTTACAATGAACTATGAAATCATATTTATACTAAAGTATGAAAAAACCCCAGAATCTAGTTTAAACAGGAAATAATTCAAAAATGTTGCAAGAATCTTAACATAAAAGGAATTCTAAGTAAATTAGGTAACTCGCGAGAAAATTAAAACATTGCCAGAGTTTTGGCCTATGCGACCATATAGGCCAAGTAGATGCGGTCGCATAGGCTATTTAATTTAGGACCTTCTGCTTGCGGTAAGACACTGTGCGATCGCATGGCTTGGGACACTGTGCGACCGCATGGCTTGGGACACTATGCGGTCGCATAATGTCTCTTTTCGGCCTCCACTTTGTTTTCTTGATTCAATCATCTTCCAATCCTTCTCGACTTTCGACTCTAACATAAAACTTGTCCAATGGCTTGTCAACTTCATCCCCTTGACCTCCGTTGCTCGAACTTTGGTTTGTAAGGTGTCAAGAACCCGAAACATCCTCAATCGTGCCCTTAGCCCCTTGTCCACGAGCTTCGAATCATCATCTATTTGAAGCCTAGCTCGGATCACATCATCCCCTCCCTCTTCAAAAGGATTCGACTTCGAATCTGAAGCTGTACCAAACAAAGCAACACTAGAAACTTCAAAAATGCCAACAATCACAAACTTACCCCAAAGAACCAGGCCATATTCATTGATCACGCTAATAACAATGATATGGAATGGTCCTCTTCCTATAGGATGTAGCATGGATCTCCTTTGACTTTGTTTCCGCCTTGTACGCATCATCATCCAACCATTATGACCTGGGTCATACAAGACTCGATTCGATAGCTTAGTAACCACCTTCTTTACACCAAAACCACTACTAACACCAAAGCCTAATATCATTGACTTGAACGAAGCTCGTAGATTAAAAACACTTGTTAATTTGAAGCATGGAATGGAAATAGTAGACACTAGACCTACTCCTAACACATGCCATAAGTCCAATCCATTTTAGTAGATTAAAAACACTTGTTAATTTGAAGCATGGAATGGAAATAGTAGACACTAGACCTACTCCTAACACATGCCATAAGTCCAATCCATTACAAGTAAGAACATCATGATTAAAAGAAAGACATGCTCGCACCCAAACACACACAATGCACCCCAATTGCTTATCATATGCAATTAACTCTGCGTGACATGCTAAAATTTCATGGTGTAATAAACACATTTCATAAACAAGTGAAACTTTTGTTATACATGTAAGCTCATAACCTATCCTAGGTGTAAAATTTTGATGTGTTACCATGACCTTGTTACGTTCACCTTCATTATTACTATCCCATTCATCTTCTATGAGTTCCTGCAAAAGAGAATTATCGAAATTGGGGAGGGAACTATTAGCTCTCACCAAATCTCTCTCACACTCGATTGTTCTCGCATAGAGGCTCACCTTGAAATTTTCTCTCCACTCTGCTTTTTCCCTCTATTTTCTCTCATGTGGCTCTGCTCTCTTTTTTTTTTATCACTCTCAGCCACCTTACTTTCTTCTCTCTTGCTCTCCTTTTTCCGCTCTTTATTTTTGTTTTCTTGCTCACTCTTCAATTTCAGTTGGTCTTCTTGGACCTGTTGTGGTATCAAAGGCACAAGAGTAATTGTTTTTCCACCCATCACAAAGCTATACCGATTTGTAAACCCTTCATGCTTCACTCTCCTATCATACTGTCATGGCATTCCCAACAATAGATGTCCTACATGCATTGGAACCACATCACCTCATCATTATATCGCCCAATGCTGAAATTTACCAAGGCCCTCTAGTAACTCTATCTCCCCACAATTATTTAGCCACTCCAATTTGTAAGGTTGTGGATGCCTTATAAGTGATAACCCCTAACCATATTGGTACAACTCCCTCCATCTATAATCAAACTATGAACCCCACCCTTAATGTGACACCTACTGTGAAACAAATTTTCCCGATGCTGCTCATCAACATCCACCTTCATTTGTGTAGTAAGAGCACGCATAACCACTAATGACTCCGCCAACGGATACTCCACACAAGTCTCACCCTTAACATCCTCCAACTCAGGCATATTGTCACTCTCATTCCCATCATCCGCCTCAATCTCT
>CAIGRR010277582.1:0-11180 GCA_903798365.1 Fraxinus sp. 1973-6204 | reverse complement strand
CCCCCCTAAAAGTATCACCCCCCCCCCCCCCCCCCACCCCCACCCACACACACACACACACACACACACACACACACAAAATCTCAATAAGTTGAACCAAACACTAGTTCTCTAAATTCTGAAATCAGTTCAGAATATTTAAGACAAATAAATACATGATGTTCTTCTATTACTAAAAATCATCAAGATATCTCTAGTCAATTGTTCATTGATCTTCCTTATTCTTCTCATTCTCCATTCTTACTGCCAACCTGCGCATCTTCTCCTACTGCACATTCCAATATTTCTCATTCTCAAAATAATCATCCTATGATAACTCATCGAAAACTTCGTACAAGTCCTGCATTGAATTCTGAATTAGTATTAGTCACCACCAATTCTCCTCAAACTTAACCAAAAGCCCTTAAAGTAGCTTTCAAAAATCAATTTTGGGTCAATGCCATGAAAGAAGATCTTCAAGCATTTCATTAAAGCCAAACTTGGACACTTGTTCCTCTTCTCGATAACACAAATGTCGTTGCATCAAAGTGGATTTATCGCATTAAATATAAAGAAGATTGGAGTGTTGACTGTTTCAAAGCCTGCTTAGTCGCCAAAGGATTTACTGAAATTCCAGGTTTAGATTTTGATGGAACATTTAGTCCAGTGATTAAAACTACAACTATTCTCCTTGTTCTTTCTATTGTAGTTAGCTCAAATTGGGAGATGAGGCAACTGGACGTAAAAAATGTATTTTTGCATGGTCACTTCAAAGAAACTATAAACATGGAACAACAAACCGGTTTCATTGATCAGAATCTTTCGTATCTTGTTTGCAAACTTCATTGTTCTATCTATCGTGCTTGGTTTGACTGTCTTTCCCAATCTCTTTTTACTCTTGGATTTTAGTGCAGTTAGGTAGACTCTTCACTATTTATCTTAAAAACTAATCTTGAACTTATTATCAATCTAGTATATGTTGATGATGTGGTTATTACAGGATCGAATTCTTCTACCATTCAACAAATTATTCATTCTTAGCCCACAATTTGCTCTTAAAGATCTAGGTCGCCTCAATTACTTTTTAGACATTGAACTTAAATATTTTAATGTTGGCAATTTCTTATCTCAGACAAAATATACCAAGGATAGCTCAAATGCAGAACTGTTTTCCTATTGCCACTTCCATGGCTATCAAAGTGACACCAACTTCTACATATGACGATCTAGTCAATGCCATCGAATTTAGACCTTTTGNTCTTATCTCAGACAAAATATACCAAGGATAGCTCAAATGCAGAACTGTTTTCCTATTGCCACTTCCATGGCTATCAAAGTGACACCAACTTCTACATATGACGATCTAGTCAATGCCATCGAATTTAGACCTTTTGTTGGCAGTTTCACTCTCACTTTCACTCGCCCAGACATCACACATGATTGTGTTTGTTAGTACTTTCAAGCACCAACAACTGCTAATCTTCGAGATGCTAAACATATTATTCGATATCTCCAAGGGATTACACATCTTGGTATTTGTTATCTTGCTTAAAGCTCTCCCACCTTAGATTTTTTTCGGACTCTGATTGGACCAGTTGTCCATTCACTAGTCGCAGCACCACTGGATATTGTGTTTATCTAAGGGCTGGAGCTCGAAGAAACAAACTATTGTTGTTCGTTCCAGTACCGAAGCCGAGTATCAATACTCAACTTCTATTGCAGCTGAACTTACTTGATTTCATTTTTACCACAACACCTTTGAAAAATCATTCATATGTTGAATAGAAATTCTGGATAAGACAAAAGTGTAAGTTGTAACAAGAATTCAATCCTCATCAAGTTTGGAGTCACTGTTAAAAATCACTAGATGTTCTCAATTATTGTAGCTATCTTCTGCAATACTAGCTTCACATGAAGTTTCTGATTATCTTTCCTTCTGAGGTGCAACATTGATTTATTCTTATTTTGCAACTTATAATAATCCTTCTTAATGTGTCCCCATCTCTTGCAGTAATTACAGACTTTATTACTGTAATTAGACATTAATCTGCATGTCACATAACCACCATTTACAACAAGGTCATCTTCATGAACCTTATATCCAACAATATGCTACATACTCTCATTTAACAATAGAGCATCATGAACTTCTTTAATTGTGAGAGTATCATAATTGTATAAGATTGTATCTCTAAAAGACGCGTATGAAGCGGGCAACGAACACAATAATATCAACCCTAAATCTTCTTCATCTTACTTAATCTACAAGGTTTTCAAATCAATGACAATTTACTTAAAAATAGCTAGGTGATATTCCCACAATGTACTTTCTATCATACAATGAAAATACAATCGTTGCTTCAAGTACAATTTTCCGTTATGACTTTTTCGTACTGTTCCAATTTCAACCATAATGCAGAGGCAATTTTCTCCTTTAAAACGTAAATTCAAAAGACGAAGAAGTATCTATGATAGGACCTTTCAATCCTTACATCTACTCCATACTCTAAGGGAGTACTGCTCGCATCTTTACAGCCAAAGCAAAAATATGGTGTTGCGATCGAGCAACGGAATATCATATTTCATAGTTGTCATCACAAAAATCAAACCTCGATCTGAATTGGTTGAACCTAACTTTAATACCACTTGTTAGGAATTATGTACCGAACCTATACCACTTGTTAGTAAATAAAGGAACGAGAATAATATAGCAATATGAAAATCAAACAAAAACACAAGATTTACGTGGTAAAATTATACCATTGGCAAAAGAGGAGAATTTTATTAATATCAATAATGGAGGATTACAAATTATTATGTAGAATGTAAGGATTGATTTTCGTAGAGGTTTACTTCTCATATATATAATACAAAGAAGAGCATAAGATGTGGTAGAGTTCAACTATAATAGGTTTATACAATAATAGAGTCTTTAGGATAAAATAGGATTGAAAAATATGCCAAAGTCGTGAACTGAACATTCCTTGAATAAGATCTCCGCTTGAGAGAAGGTCTGGCAGACGTCGAGCAGTGGTTGACCGCTTGAACGGCCTTCTCACAGATAGCAAGCACTAAGACTCTTGTTCTAAGCACTCGAGCGAGATGATTGGTGCATAGTGAGCGTCGATGTGATACTTCTTTTCCTTACACGGTTTCTTCCTCTCCTATTACAAATTGAAATCCTTCAAGTCTTGTTCAAGTCCAACAAAAATTATCAAATCCCAATTAAACTCCCAAATTGAATTTTATCAAGAATCCCCAATTAGACTTCAGCTAGAATTCCCAAGCCGACTTCAAATAGAATTCTCAAATAGTCTTCCAAATAAAATTTAGGTCACACCTAATTCTGCAAAGAGCAAGGGAACTTTTCGCTATAATGAAATAAGTTCTCGTACATATGTACCTGCTTCTACCAAAACTATGAGTTTAGGAGTCACCGAGCCCAAGTAAAAGGATATCCTAGGATAGAGATCATCTATGCAACATAGGGTTACTCAACCTAAAGTCCTAAACTTAAAACCTAGTGTTGTCCCTAGGTTCATTCCCACGTGTTACAATTATGTTGAGTTAGGTTACATAAGACTTAGGTGTCGCAAACTTTAAGTTAGGAATAATAAAGAAGACTTTACTACTCAGGTTATCTTCTTAACTAAACATGTATTACACTTGACTAATATGATGACACACTTGATAAAGATAACATGTTCTTCTAGGAAGGTTTAGACTAAAAAAATGAACATATTAATCATGTTGAGTACGTTTCTACCGAAAACCAATTGACGGACCTTTTCTTAAAACTGTTGGATGGAAATAGGTCTAAATTTCTTACGAAAGCCATTGATGGCTGTACTACTCCTTGAATAGTATTTTATGTGCTTGCATTAGTTATGTCATGTTCTTCACTTCTTTTTGCATGCACATTAATTTGTTTATCTTTATTTTTGCTAATTCATTTTTATTGTTTTATTAGCCTAATTAATAGTAAATAAATAAATAAAAGGGATTTTTGGCTGTGTAACACTTTGAAATGAGATAATTGAATTTGTCATCTTATGAATTGTGTACTTGTAAATTGAATGAAAAGTGCAAAAAATCCTTTTAACTTATTCTAAATCTTACTTAGAGTACTTGATATAGTTTACTTCATGCCCCATTTTCACTACACACACCAAGTCTTTGTGAGTGCGTCTTGATTCCGTGTTTGAGATTTGGTATAGCGGTAATTGGTGTGGTGGAGTGACTTGAAATATGAATTGACTGTTAACTAGCTAACTTAAGCTCTAGTATATTCCTCATAAAGACAACAACGAGCGTTAAAATATGTTCAAAATAGGAGAAGAGAAAATATGATACATCTTATACTTTTCTTCGTAGCATCTATGACTCAAGTAATTAAACCTGTTAGGGTATCTAAAATTTGGTTCCCTATAGTTATCTGAATTAGGAGTCATCGGTATAAAGATAGCTACAAAAGTAATTTAGAAAGCATAATAGAGAATAGTCTTCACATAAGATATGGAAAAAAATATATATATATATGCTCATCTATAGGGAGAGAAAAAGTTATAAAAAAATAATATGAGCTATCTTTGTTTACTAGGTCCTAGTAGCGCTGGGTTTGACTTTCATTACTTAAGAAAAATATTCTTTCACCAATGATTTTATTTTCTATGTCCCTTCTCACAAAATTAAGATTTTAAATCTTGCTCACAAAGTAGTAGTGGCACAATGCATGCATGGTAGCTTATAACTTATAGTCTACACGAGTGATAGAGTGAGTTAGGATGATCTTATTATTAATTGTTCATATTCGTGTGCATGATCATTTTCTTGTTCATGTGATCTGTTACGCCTCTCTACACGAGGACACCCACGTGATCTCAACATCCTATGTGGCAAACAATTCGACAGTCACACACCTTGTACACTAACATGAGGCGAAGCTAGATCGACCCTCAAGTGCGGACGACCAGTTTTTTCTACAAAACAAAGCTGGATTGACCCCATTACACGCGGACCCCATGGGAAGAGCCGGTCCAGGACGAGGCGTTGAAGAGATCTTAAACAGATCTTGTATTATATGATTGACAAGATAACTCGTTGACACTGCCACTGCTGCCTCCAGCCTATTTGGTCAAGTCCAAGGCCGCAAGCTAGGTCCTATGGATACGAAAATGGTATTAAGGCCATGACTGATTGATGTCTATGACAAGAAAGGTCAGTCATTTGGATGAGGCCACGTGCGTTATCATCCAACGTCTTTCGTTAAATCTTGTCTAAGTATAAAAGCTCACACTTAGTATCATCCAAAGGTAATGTAAGTTTAGACTTTAAAATTTATACCATATCTTTTACTTGTTTTTCCAAAGCCGACCTCCTTTTTATATTGGAGGCTCATGTTTAAAGTTATTTCACACTCGTATACTTATTTTTCCAACTGACTTGACCATCAGAGTGCGCGTGACCAACTCCACCCCCCCTCAGAAGAAGACTACATGTGACTAACGATTTGTCCAAGTGTGCAGGAATCGAGCTTGTGTGGACATGAGAGGCCTTGGGATCGGTTGGTCTCATTATTGGTACATTTTTTGGGGTCAACAAATCGACGCCATTTGTGGAAAAATCGACACTATAACCAAGAGTATCCTTATAGTAAAAGCCATTAAAAGTAAGCAGAACCTTGAAGAAAGGCCCGATCCTTAAAGAAAGAACCGCTGCAAAAACGAAGCACTTAGAAACTTGTCTTTAGCTCAAAATCGAAGACACATTATGAGTTCCAGCCACTATGGCTTACAAGGGAGAAACAGACCCCATGAGGCTTCTGAAGAAGAAGTCCTTCGAACCAATATGAACATGCATCGCCCACATCACCAACATAGGGGAGATGGTACCACAACACATCGAGCCAAGGAAGTGGGAGAAATGGTCGCAAACATGAGAAACATGGCCCAACAGAATGCTACCATGCAACAATTGCTTATGCAAATGCACCAACAGACAGGGTATCAAATGTCCCAATAGGGAATGTTTTCCCAAGAAGGCGAGGAATATGACATAAGGACATATCCTCAGGTGCATAGAAGGGAGCTCATCCCAGTGGAAAAGGAAATGGAAATGGATATGTCCACAAATTATGCTATTAGCTAACCCTATGACAACGTACCACAGGAGGGTAACTCCCCAGAATATGCTCAAAATGTGGACCCCAAAGATCCACCAGTGTTTTTGATAGGATCGTACCATCAAAGCTTAGAAATAGGTTTCATCAGTTGCCCCCATCTAAAGAGGACCAAAACGTGGTCAAGGACATTAACCTTTAAGGGTTCCTCCTCATTCCCCTCATAGAAATAGGCGAGAGAGAAGAGACGCGAAGTACTTGAGAAATCAAGCAAAAACTTCGCGACCCCCTCGTTACCAAGCAGAGGGTGATAATTTAGACGATCGATGCAGATCTTTTGAGTTGGATGATAATGAGAAAAGTCTACCCTTCTCCCACTAGTTAAGAAGCGACCTTGTTCCAGATCACTTCGTACCACCAAAAATACCCAAATACGAATGAAAAGGCGACTTGACGAAATACCTCAATAATTACAAGACCCATATGTCGCTTAGAGAAGCCTCACCAGCGCTAAAGTACAAAGCTTCCATCTCACATTAACTAGGACTGTTGAAATTTAGTATAGTTGCATTCCAATGGCAGCATCATAAGTTGGCCATATCTCAAGAAGGCTTTTCTGAACCAATATTTGTCCAGTAAAGAAAGAGAAGCCTCATCCAGAGGCTGCAAAACATGAGGTAGCAGGCAAACGAAACTCTAAAAAGCTACCTAGCTCGATTCACGGATGAAATGACATATTACGAGCAGGTCACGGATAAGGAGTCCATTTCTACTCTGAGAGGAGGTCTTCACATGAACATCGTCTTTTGGAGAGACGTGTGAAACAAGAATCCCACCTCCTAGGATGTCTTGGTTGAAATGATGAGGAGCGAAATTGTCAACAAAGAGTTGGTTGACCACCGCAACTGAACTTCGTTGGGACTTCTACCACTTGAGAGACAGCGACGAGGTCCTTTATCATACTTGGTAAACCAGCAATGGACCCAAGTAGGGCATACCATCGCCCCCACCTCAAGCCAAGCACTAGCCACTACCACATTAAACGTATTGTCCTTATTAGCATATGAAGAGGTTGGATTTGAGGCCCAAAGACAATCGAATCAATCCAGGAAAAAGAAGTGGGAAAAGGAGCAAGGAACCTAGAAATAGGCAGTACTATACCCACCATCAAACCAACAGCTACAACACTGAAGATTGCTTGTCCAGACCACACCATGAAGAGCCAACCGGTTCCCATGTTGAGAGGAGAAACACGCATCGAGTACAACAGAATGCACCTTAACCTAGGCACGAACAAGAACTTAGATGTGATTAGGCAAGGCGAAACCATAGAGATGAATTGCCTAGACAGGGACACGAGGAAGAACGAAATAGGGCAAAAGCTAGACAAAAGATAAGGAGAGATCCCCTACCGATGCAGATAACACCCCCATCAGGAAGATAGACACTATTATTGGTGGCTCACATGCGGGGGGGAAGTCAAATAATGCTCCCAGAAATTATGCAAGAGAAGCCAAGGGTCCTCCTATAACGAACTACTTGATCAAAAACACCCCCCGTGGGTATGGAAATGTCCAATCAATAACATTTTCGTAGGAAGATGCCATTTGGGCTTATTATCCCCATTGCGATGCTTTGGTAGTAAGAGTCGTCGTTGCCATAAACGGGCTCAAACGTATGCTAGTGGACAATGTGAGTTATGTCAACATCGTATTGGGAACCACCTATGATAAAATGACGATAGGTCATGAGCTCACCTCCATGACTGCTCATCTGTATGATTTTATCAACGACGGTATTATTCCGAGAGGGAGAATCCACTGGCAGTGGAAATGGGAGCACCCCCACTTGCTACCCATCACTTCATGGAATTCCTTATTGAAGATCGCTGGTCCACCATCATGGAATGTTAGGATGACCTGCTCTGAAAGATCTTGGGACTGATACATCCATACACTACTTGTGCATGAAGTTCCCCACTAATAGAGGGAGAAGATCAAGTAGGTTCGAGAGAATGCTATCTCAGTTCCTTACGAAAGTCTGAGCCTCACACCATAAACATGGTCTTACTAGACATTGAGATGGTTGATGTACCTGAAGAAGGCTCTACCCTTGAACAAGGGGGAGACGTCAACATGATAGATGTCCCTGAAGAAGATACCATCGATGTGGATTTGGACCCTAGGGCTACTGAATAAAATTCACTAGTGGCCCTTGTGAAGGAGCTCGAATCCTTCTTGGTGAACCCAATTGACCTTACAAATATTCTACAAGTAGGGAAGGAACTTTAGTTGGAAGAAAAGATGAAGCTCAAAGGCTTTCTGCTTAACAACTTAGACATGTTTACGTTGAAGTATGAAGAAATGGTGGGCATTGACCTCAAAATCAGCTGTCATCATCTTAATATAGCCTCAAATTCACTTCTCATAGGCAAAGAATGAGAGCCTTAAATCTAGAGCGGCACGAAGCCCTAAAATGGGAGGTGCAAAACTTATATCCAATAGGTTCATAAGGGAGGAAGTGTACCCAAGATGGATCTCCAACCCAGTCTTGGTAAAGAAGTTCAATGGCAAGTGGAGGGTTTACATAAATTTCTCCAACCTCAACCAAGCATGCCCAAATGATAGCTTTTCGCTTCCAAAGATCGACCGGTTGGTCGACTCCACTGTAGGGCATGAACTCTTGAGCTTGATGGATGCATACTCAATGTACAACCAAATTTCCATGTACCCAGTTAACGATGAGTACACATCATTCATCACTAATAGAGGCCTCTACTGCTATAAAGTGATGACGTTTGATTTGAAAAATGTTGGAGCCAGCTACCTATCAGGAGCTAGTCAACAAGATGTTTACCGACCTCATAGACAAAGCAATGGAGGTATGCATTGATGACATGCTAGTAAAGAGCCTCAAGACTGCGAACCACATCAAACACCTAGAGGCCACTTTCAAAATCTTAAGAAAGTACCGGATAAAGCTGAACCTGTTAAAGAGGTACATAGTTTGGTGTGGCTTCAGGGAAGTTCTTGTGATACATGGCCAATCAGTGAGGTATAGAGGCGAACCCTAAATAAAATCAAAGTCTTACTAGATATGAAGTCCCCGTGCAAGCCCAAAGAGGTACAGAGTTTGACGGGTCGGTTTGCAGCGCTAAGCCGCTTTATCTTTAATGCAGCAGATAGATATATCCCATTCTTCAAAGTCTTAAAAGGAGGGAAGAAGTTCCAATGGAATGAGGAGTATAATGAGGCTTTCCAAGGGCTGAAGAGGCACCTAGGACAAGCCCCCCTCATCTCGAAGCCCAAAGAAAGAGAAGCATTGATCTTGTATTTGGCAGTGAGTGTGGAGACTGTCAGTTCATTATTGGCGAGAGAAGAAGAAAGTACGCAACTGCTAGTCTATTACATTAGCAAGGCCCTCTTGCCAGCTGAGTCGCACTACACAGATATGGAAAAGCTTGCTTTGCCCCTCATGATCGCTTCCAGGAAGCTGAGGCCTTACTTCCAGGCTTACTGTAACGCCCGAAAATTTGAGAATTTAATTATTTTACATGCCATATTTTTATTATTTTGAAAAGTTAAGGGACTAAAGTGATATATGTATTAACTTCAGATTTTGGGTTAAATATTTATATATTGTTAAGGCGACGAAAAGTATATCAATATAGGGCTCGTTGGATAGCTCATGATTAATCGTGTAAATTAGGCTCGAGAAAAAGTTAATTCAGATAAGCTAGTCTCAAGATATTGAAATTCAAAGAAATTGTAATTTATTTATTTTTAAAAAATCAAATTGAATTTGGATGAAGGATAGCCAAGAGTATCTAAGGAATAGATGTGAGATAATTTTTATTAGAATTCTATTTAAAGTCAAAAGTTGCCATCACAACCACGTATTGGGATTAGAATCATCTTTTTGTTGTGATAGGTATTATGTACACATGTCATCTTATGGTTGCTTTACTAAAAACTCAATTCTTATCAAATTTGTTTAATACGATTTTTCATCACAATTGTACCATGACCCAACCACTATTCATCACCAAAGAATTTACACGGCAGCTTTCATACTAAACAGCTGTAAATTCCAAGTATATTTTTTTATTATCAAAAGATCATTTGATCAATCAATGTAAGATACTTTTGTGTAAGTGGTTTGCTTCCTTATATTTTTATATTCAGTAATTTATGCATGAATTGCCAATGGACCTTTAGGTTTTTTATTAAGAGGTATGAGATTCCTATAGGAATTTAAGATGACATAAGAGAGGTGTGTCGTTTGGTCATCTATATATTCCATAACCCAGATTCCAAGAGCTGAGAACATGCACGTCAATACTCTATCAAAGTTGGCCAGCCGCAAAGATTCACAGTTGCTTAAGATTGTGCCAGTTGAATACCTCTCTAAACCCTCTACATCTAAAGGAGATGAGGTAATGTGGATTGAAGAGACCCCACAGCGGATGCAACCAATTATTGCCTACCTCAAGGATCAACCAGTGCCAAGCATAAGGAAGAATCCCACAAACTCAGGCATAGAGTCGCCCACTATATGCTCCAGGAAGAAGTGCTTTATAAGAAAGGTTTCTCATCCCCACTCATGCGATGCATCGAAAGGGAAAAAGCTAATTACGTCCTACCAGAAATTCATGACAGAGTTTGTGACAGGCACATGGGGAGTCCAGCACTGACTCAAAAGTGCTATGGCAGGGGTACTACTGGCTAACATTGAAAAAAGATGCAGTACAATTTGTGAGGAGATACGGAAAATGATAGCATTTTTATTATGAGTCCAGCTCGTTCCGCTAATTCTTATACGTTGAGGAAATCGAGCTCAAGGCTTCCTTATTTTTCGCCACTCCTAGACGCCTTATAAAGAACATGTCAAGTTTTGACATATTTCTTCTTGTCATGTTGACCTACAGGCAAGGGGTGAGCCAATTAGTAGCCATCGTAAAAGTTCAGCACAATCACCAAAATAAATGGCTAGAAGTTGATTTTACCTTTGGTAGCCATCAGTTGGTTTGTGACAAAGAGGTTGCGCTTGTTGACCTATATTTGATTATAACAAACAAGATTAA